>JAADVO010001087.1:0-10540 GCA_023335655.1 Globisporangium spiculum
AGCGAGTCGATATAAGGGGGGCCATTACGTCTGGGGATATACAAATGGAGGAGAGAAAGGCCTTTGCATGAAAAACACGAAACGAAACATGAATTTCAGCTCGTACCTTACAAAATGTAAGCTACCGCCCTCTAAGCTTTTAAAATAGGGTCAAAATAGGATCTCTGAGCATCACTCTTGAACTGATACATCGTAAACAAGGGGTAAAAAGGGACGTCGAGATCCTTTTTGTAAAAAGAGGGGGCACTATTCGATTTCGGACTTCTAATTGATCTTCATCGGTAGCCAGTACATACGGTACATCGCCGGTATATTTTGTGTTCTTAATTTCATGTGGGACACATAAATGTTCAAAATGGCGATTTCCTTTTTGTGCGCAGAAAAACGCCCTAGCGATATCTGGCGCGTCGTTGCCGCCACCACCATGTCCGTCCAACAGCTCACTTCGGCAACTTCAGTTCAGAATCTTCCGCCCAACGAACAAGCGCCACTCACGTGATCGCTCGCTCTCCACGCCGATCGATTGACAAAGCGCTCCAACCCCATCAGACAACTACAACAGCTCTCTTCCTACCAGCACGATGTCGATCCATCGCTCCCAAATGCGTACGTGTGTGGCTGTGCTTGCGAGTTGACGAGCTCTTTTTCTCGCTGTCCTTGAAACTGTCATAGCTTTTCGCGCTTCCTTCTCGATTGTGGAGTAGTATGTTGCATTGGCTGAGATTGTGATATGGCTGGTGTGCAGTACTCATGCGCCCGCAGGTCATGAAGCTTAGTGTGCGCAACACCGCCGCGTCCTCGTCGAAGAAGAAGCTGCACACGCAGGCGCTGGCTCTCCGCCTTCCATGTACGTTTTGCTGCAAGCCTGTGTGTGAGACAATGATGCAAGCAAGCAAATGAGCGTAATCAGTGCTAATCGCTGAAAGGTGCTCTGGACTTTTATCACAGCTCGCCCAGCCATCATGGGCCACCGCACGACGACCATTGTGCTCTCTGGAGCTGTGCTGGTTGCCGCATTGAGCAGAGGTGCGCTCTTCGCTTTCTTTTGTGCGTTGCGGTATGGTTGCGTTGCGCAGATATGACGAAACTCACACGACTGTATTGTCTTCATTGCAGAAGCCGCACTGTCTCAAGAAGCGCTCTTCAACCTCTTCGTAAGTCAACTGTGAATGAATGGCTTCATTCCAGCATCCCACCTCCTTTTTACGTTAGCCATTCTTCTCACATTCTATGCTTCTTTTTACAGAGCGCTGGCCCAACTGGAGGCAGCAGCGGCGGCGGCAAGGGAAAGAAGGACGACGACTACGTCAACTGGCTCATCGAGCAGTTCACAAGCCGTCTCGGCGACATTACGCTTGGCAGCGGTCTCGGCTTCTGCTCGGGCTACGCGCTGAAGCAGGTCGGCAAGGTCGCCGCGGTCACGATCGGCGCGCTCTTCGTGCTCGCGCAGGTCGCGTCGTCGAAGGGCTACATCGACATCAACTGGAAGAAGGTCGAGAAGGACGTGATCACGGCGGTGGACCCGGATGGTGACGGCAAGATCACCAAGAAGGACTTCAAGATCTGGTTCGACCGTCTCGTCGTCACGCTCAAGTACAACCTGCCATCGTCCGCGGGCTTCACTGGTGGCTTCGTGCTCGGTCTCTCGTGCTCGTAAGTTTTTCTTCGTTCTCTTTTATTTTTGAAGCGCACGCATGCATTAGCATTAGCATCAACACAGCATTCCACAGATCGATTCCGCTTAATCGAGATCACAGCAGTTTGATTGTCATCGTAACATCATAATTGCACTACTTACCATATTTGAAACCTCATCGTTGTTGTGTTGTTTGTTCTTCATCACCACGACCTCCATTTTCTAAATTACACAAAACCGAATGAAGAGCCATCATCAGCGTTCATTCCGACGGGAACGCTCGCGCGAGGAAGCCGACGATGACCGTGCGGTCCTCGGCGCTCACGCCCATGGTCTTGAGGTCGCGCGAGAACGCCGGCACGCTGCTGATGCCGTTGCTGATGAGGTTGAGCCCGAGCGTCGAGTAGAGGATCACCTCGGGGCTCTCGAAGGCGAAGTACATCTGCTTGCAGCTCTCCGAGCACATCGGGAAGCAGTCCTGCCACATCTTCTCGCGGATGCGCAGCTGGGATCCACCGTCCGGGTCCTATTTGTTGTGTTTGTTGCCGCAATCACACATCACGAAGCAACAAGTGAATACATAGGCGTGAGAAAGACACGCAGTCACACTGGGGATGGATGGATGGGTACACAGGAGGAGGTGGATGGGACGCTCACACTGACTGGCACCACTTCTTCAGTATCACCGCCTTGGGACTGCTGTTCATCACAGAAACAGAAACAGAAACAGAGTGTGTGCGTGTAAGGAGACAGTCGCTCACCAAGTTTCTGATGTAAAACGTACCGCTATCAGCGCCTGTGTGCGGAGACTCAGTCCGCTCGCCGAGAGGTTCATTTCCTGAATTAGGCATGAAGAAGGGTGTTAGACCCATTGCACTCCACATTGAGTGCATGCAAGGGACACACACAAAAAGAGAGCGCGTATCTCCACCCTCACAGTCGCATCCTTCTCGATGTAGATCTTGTACGCCTCAGCGGTCGAAAGTCGGATCCCAAAGAGCGTCGCCTTCCACTCCTTCAGTCATGCACATACATACCATCGCCAGATCAAACACTTTTGTAAGCGACCGATAACGTGTAGCTCTTGAAAAACAGAGCAATACGCCGCCTTCCGCAAACGTACACACCTCGGTCTCGTCTTCGTCGTAATCAAACTCGATCGGCGAGAGCCACTCACGCTCCACGAGGCGGTCCAAGATCCGCTGCGCGAGAGCGTAGCGCGGCTGGTCTTCCACCATGACACCCGACGCGCTTAGATCTGATGGTGGTGGTGGCGCGCCGTCACCACTTGCTGAACTGCCGTCGCCAAGCTGCTCATCACCGCTGCTGACACCATCGTCTCCTCTGTTGTTGCTGTTGCTGCTGTCCTGGAAGAGGAACTTGGCACCGAAGAGCTCGATGCCCTCGCGCACGAGCCAGTCGAGCAGCAGGTTCTTCTCGAGGAACTCCTGGCCACCGTCGTCCGACACCTCCGTGATCCCCGCGTGCTCGAGCAGCACGACGAACTCGTCTTCGCTCATATTCAACTGGCTAATCTCTATTTTATTGTGTTTTTTGTTGTCTTCGAAGCGAAAAGCATAGAGTGAATGCCACACAAAAGAAGCAGCGAAAACTCAGACTCAGATCAGATCGAATCAGACACTCATCTGACTCTACCGGATACATTCGGAGTCAGACATGGCGACCTTTCAGAGAAAAGCTCAAAAGCTCAATTGACTGACTCGCATGCCTGTTAGTCAATATGGCGCCGCTGAACATTCCAACGGATCTCACTGTAGCTGGATCTATCCGAATACGGACGCCAAGTTGTATCTCTAACAGCACGGCCGTCTCTGAGGTGTCTTCCACTACGTGTGTGTTGCGTGTGTGTGTGTGAATGCTGGACGCGACTGATTCCCCTGCTTAGGTAACGAGCGCCTCGTTCCTCGCGCCTCCTGAGTCGAAGCTTTCGCAAGGTAGGCTGTCTCTGAGTATAACAAACTGTTCGCTGACATGGAGAGGAGTGCGTGTGCGACCTCGCTGCTTGCTGGAATATGTGTATGGATGAAGAAGGCATGACGCGCTGATTCTTCTTTTCATACAGCGAAAGAACAGACAGTCGCATGCCCGTGTGGGTCAACACCATCGATCGATGGTGCCATGTATTTTCTATTTATTTGCGGTTCAAGCAAATCGAGGGACGGCTGATTGGTGGCGCGAACGACACACACACTTCGTAGTAGTAAATGGCGCACTGCCATCGTTTCTTTCGGTGCTCTTCTTTCTTCGCGTGGGTTGGTTGCTGCCGTTACAGCTTATGCACATTTTCTAGCCACCTCCCACTCATCACTATGACGCCAGTCAATCTTCAGTTTGTGGGCTCAGTAGAATAACGAACGAGCGATCTACTCGCACGCTTATCACCACATGCACGCACACGCAGACTCTCGCATTTCCCATCTTACTCTGTTGGCTACACACCACATACATATAGAGAGACCTCTATGTCGACAGCACTCACGTCACGACGGAGACCATTGCGCACTGCTGCGGCGACTGCTTTCGCTGTCATCACGATGCTAAACAGTGCATGCACATCAATATTCATCCAGGCACAGGGAGAGTTCACGGGTGTAGGCAGCTCATACGCCTTCAGAGACGCGACTGCTGTAAACTGCGGGTCGGGTGCCAGTAGTGCCTCCAATCCGAGTTACGTCGTCGTGAACAGCGCTCATTTCGCTGCGAACCGAGCGTGTGGTTACTGTGTACAGGTGCGCTGGCGGTGGTGCTCCGACTCAGAACCGAAATGCCGATGGTTGTCCTCAAATGCGACGGAGACGCTGCGCGTATCCGGTCAGTGTGTAGATTGTGACGCTGGGGATCTGAGTTTCTCAGCCGACGCGTATAGTCGAGTGGTGGCTACGAGAGACGCGGGCGATCTCCAGGACTCGGTGGAGATCAAGTGGCAGTTCACAGATTGCCCCGCGCAGCAACAACCTGAGACTGACAGACACACACCAACGCCTTCATCCTCACCCTCGCCATCTCCATTTTCCACTGCAACGCCAGCTTCCACCGGCAACTCGACGGTGCACACCAACACATCGAGCCCAAGTCCCAGCCACAACTCAAGCAGCACGAGCACTGTGTCACCATCGCCGTCACCGACATCGACCCCAGCAGCTACGAACGCCTCCACGCGAGCTCCATTCAATGCTTCGATGCCTACGCCTGCAAGCACGCCCTACACTCAAGTGCCATCTTCACATAGTAGCAGCAGCAGTAGCAACTCGACTGGATCCACTGGATGCTCGACTCCAGAGGCTGGTTCACTATCTGACACAAACCATCAGCTAAAGTATAACGAGTCAGCGAGCACCACCACAACGACTGCACCAGCGCCACCGACTTCCACGATACCAGCAGTATCTTCTCCATCGCCCGTTGCCAGCGAAGCACTACCAGTCCCAAGCGCCAGCGGTGATGATGATACTACTTCGATTCCTGGATCAGTTGTCATCGTTGAAGCGAAATCGTTTGCAGTGACAACCAGCAAGAGCAGCACGAGCGTGACCGACGCCATCAGTAGTGCTCGCATCTCTAGCGCCAGCACCAAGATAATCACACGCGCAACTGGAAATTCAAACAGTGACGTCGTCGCTCCTGTCCACGGGACGAGCGACAAATCCACGCAATTCAGAGCCGTCAGCAGCACCACTGACGCGAATGCCGAGCCAGCGCCATCTAGCGAAGCGCCCAGCGCGCCTAAGAAGAAAGCATCGACTCTTGATGCCGACGACGAAGAGGTGTACGCGCCGTCCGCGAGCGGCTCGTCGACTAGCGACTCGAAAACCAAGCGCAGGAGCAACAATGACGCGAGTGCGCAGAGCAACCGCACGTCCGACGGCCCGACCGCAGCAGGACGCACAAGCAGCGAGAAGCTACTCAAGAACCCGTTCTTCTTCAGCTCCGTGCTGCTCGCGGTCGTGGGCTTCGTCGGCGCCGTGGTCGCGTACCGCGCCAAGGAGCGCAAGCAGCACCGCCACGCGCACCAGCAGGTCGCGTGGCGCCAGTACTCGCAGCGCGTGCAATCTGCGCCGCCTCACTCGGCGTTGGACGATGCGTACATCGTGTCGAGCACCGCGCGCCACGCCGTGAGCAGCTCGCCTGCAGTGGCAGCGGCGGTAGCAGCAGCCTTGAGCCCCACACCGTTCGGCTCAATGACGCCGCGCGCCAAGCTTGGTCCGCTGTAGTCGCAGCGTACGTTCAATACGTTAGGTAGTGATGGGTAGCAGTAAGTACAGCTGTGCATGTAATGTAGCATAGCATAGCACCACAGAGACAGCCAGCCAGTCAGCCAGCAGCATTCGCCAAATAGCAATTGACGCAATGCTCAATCTCCATGCTCAACATGGAAAGCATCAGTCAGAGGTTGCCAAGCGCTCTCTATTGAGGTGCTTTCCCTCAAACTGGAACGAACGTTTGCATACTGAAATCAAGTGTAAATGTCGAAAACAGACCAGGAAAAGCACACATTTGTTTAAAAAAAATGGCGTCGTCATCATCGTCAAAGCTGCTGCCGCTCGGCGCTGTGCGCACGGAGGACGGCGAGGTGGTCGTGCCAGCCTCACACCGAGCCGATGGGTCTGTGCGCAAGCCCATCCGTATCCGCCAGGGCTACGTGCCGCAGGACGAGGTGCCCAAGTATAAGACCGTCGCGCAACGCGTACGTGGTTGGAAATGATGATACGCTTGGATGAGAAAGAAGATCCATGGCTCACGCTTTTTTTTCTTCTGATGACGCGTCTTGTTGTGTGCTATTAGCGGCGTGAGCAAGAAGCACAGCAGCAGACCAAGAGCGCGAATGAACCAGAGCTGTCGCTGCAGGCACTGACACTGGAGAGCGAGGTGTCAAGCGCGACAAGCGGCCAGCGAAGGACATCACCTTCACAGGCGGACGAACGCAAGCCGCGTCCCATGTCGCCATCACAGGCGGCACCAGAGTGCAAGCCTGCGGCAAGACAAGGAAGCGCTGCTGCTATTGCATCTGGAGCACGCAGCAGCCAAGAGCACCGCAACGCCGAGCTCAAACAGGAGCTGAGCAAGCTCAACAAGCTGCTGAAGGAGATCGGCAAGCTGGAAGCGCAGCAAGACGGAGAGCAACACGGCAAGGCGACGCTCACGCAGCAACAACAGCGTAAGGTCGAGCGCAAGCAGGAGCTGCAGCGCAAGCGCAATGAGATTATCGCAGAGCTCAACGGCGTCGCGAT
Source organism: Globisporangium spiculum (assembly GCA_023335655.1). Classification (NCBI taxonomy): domain Eukaryota; phylum Oomycota; class Peronosporomycetes; order Pythiales; family Pythiaceae; genus Globisporangium; species Globisporangium spiculum. The sequence continues at coordinate 6,886 of JAADVO010001087.1, forward strand.
CAACAGCGCATCTAATTGCAGTAGCGATAGTGCAATGGCCGGTGGTGGTGGCCCAGAAGCTACGAAGCAGCAGAAGAAGAAGAAGACCTTCGTCGCGATCGAGATGTAATACGAAATCGCAAGAGTTCGGCATACTAGCAGCACCTTGTGGTTCATTCTTACACTTGATGGTGCATATAAGATGGACCATTCATCCATTCACTCTTTCCGTGGGCTTGCAACGTCTTCCGGGTCGACCATGCCGTCGATCTTGTTGCCGTGCCACATATCTTGAGCACTGGTAGATCCAACGTCAGCATTTCAGGCCTCGGGCAATTAAATAATAAATATGATATTTCAAAGGGGTAATAAAAAAATGCCCCTATTTCAACCAAAAATAAAAATTCTGCCCTCCTGGAATATAATACTAGCATTTTACATATATTACGTGCGAAAGACAGAATATATCATGTGTGTTTCCTGGCTCGTCCAGACCCATTGGGTGTCGGATGCTGATGAAATATACAAGTGATACGTTTTGTACTTGGCGTTTGAATGAGCATACACATATTTGGCGAAGGCCTCCGACCTTGTGCGTCGGAATCACTGGACATCACTACTTACCTAGCCCTAGATGCTATGATTAGCTAAAATAGTCACAATTTTACCTTCTGATTGGAAGAAATACCAGCACTGATATGTGATTGGTTATAATGCCCTTACAAAGACTTAGTGTGGTCGGATAGACGATGATATTCATCCATACATCGCCAGTCGAGTTCGGTTTAGAGATATAAGTGTTTGAATAGGGCAGTAGTTTTTAAGTGAGTTTGTGAAAATGGGTTGAGGTTGAAGCGGTAAGGATATCCAAATTGAGCATCATGATTGGCTGCGGACTTGTTTTTCTTATCAAGAAATGGTTTCCATCTGTGTTGCACAGACAAAACTGAAAAATACACTGTGACAGCTAATACTTACATAATGTCGCGTCGACGTCATATTGAGGCATGGTGGAAAATCAGTGAGGCAATACAACAAAGACCAAGCCTTAATTGGTTAGATGGTGAGCTGCATTCTTCGATAGCAGGCGTGTTGTCGAACACTCCCACGCATACGTCGATACCTGGTGTGCTGTGCTTTCCATAGTACCCGTCTTCGTACTACTCTACAAGACAAAATAAAAAGCACTTCACCAACTCCAATACGTTGTGCTTCTCACATCCAGTCTGAGTGTCCTTCTGTATATTTCACAACGTCCTATTATTCGTTGGTTGGTCTTCAGGCTTTTGTTTGTATTGATAATAATATTAAGATGCAGGCAGTGGATCGCTTGTGCCGCACCAGCAAAACGCAAGCCATGAGCAAGCAACCTGCGCCTCCACGTCCCCGCAGCGCGGTAGTAGTGTTCCCCGCGGATGCGAGATGCTTGAAATCGGCCGTCCAAAAGCCACATCAGCGAAACCTGTGGGATCATGGTTTGGCTTGTCAAGTCCTACACCGCGGTGATGATCTCACATCATTCAAGACGAAGGTTGCCAATAGATACAAAAAATGTTCAGTGGAGAGCTGGGGGCTTCTTCCTTTTGATGTTATCAGACACGGGTTTGTAAGGTTAAACACTCCAAATGTACCGCTTGGAGATATGCTTTCGTCGCTAATGGATGCAATGGCGCGGTCTGCCTCCGTCATGGATGCAATGATTTTGGATTAAAACATGAACGATGCTGAAGATAATTGTTGACTTTGCTAGCTTTACATTCGTAGTTCTCAAATACAGACAGCCTCCTCATTACCGGAAAACCGCCAAAATACTATACCTTCTTATTTTTGATATATCAAAAAGGGTATTGCTATATCGACTGCAGAATTTTTTAGATCGACTGCAGCGTACTTAGTGGGAATAAGCTTTCGTACCTAATCGGGAGGGCTCATTTGCTGAAAACATAAGCCGCCAGACACGAAAGGTCACGCATCAGCCCGCTGCTACAGGACTTTGCGTCGGCTTCTCTGGAGAGGTTGTGCCCAAAGGTGACGAGCAACAGGTGAATCGGTTTTCTTGTTGCGTTTGTCATCAAGCTCCTTCTGCAGTCGCAGGCTTCCAACTCGTCATATAGCGCTGTAGTTTATCTACTGTATCGCACTCATTGAGCGTGCTCGCACCAGCTAAGGCGACGCGAGCATCTACATCCTGGACTCGCCGCTGCTTGCAGTGGACGCGATCGTGCAGAACGAGTGCTTGCTGGGTCTGCTGCGTCACAAGACGATCGTGCTCGTGACTCACATCCCAGAGACCATCGAAGCGAATCACACCACGCAAGCGGTGACGGTCGACGACGTTGGCACTGTGGTCGAGACGCACCAGGCGGACATCTGCCGCAAGTATCTTCCACTGGTGTCGACCTTGATGTGGCAGACTTATGTCCAGATGATCTACGAAGGTGAAGAGCAGCAGCGTCTGCTCACTCAGAACACCGCTATCATGCACGGCGACGTACCAATGTGCGGCGAGGTTTTGAGGAGAACGACGAGCAGGAGCTAGTGTCACCTTTAAGGTAGTCACAGTCAAGACGTTCGGGGACAGAAAGGAGGTCACCAAGCCGATCGTGGAGGAAGAGTAATTCGAGGGTCGCGCGTGAAGCCACGTCTTCGCCGCGTACCACAACGCGGTGGGCGGGTTCTTGACCGTGTCTGTCGTGCTGATGTTGCAGATGCTCTGGCAGGAGTTCCAGACCGACAGTGACTTCTGATTCAGTAGCTGGTCGAGCGATTCGATCACAAACAAGCCGGATGAGCAGCCTGAGTTTACGACGTACCGTCTGAGCAATTACTCAGTTCTGAGACTCACGTTCGCGTTCATGGTGCTCGTGCGCACGCTCGTGTTCACGTACTTTGGCATGCGCGCGGCTAAGATTTTGCTCGACCGCATGACATACACGATCATGCACGCGCAGATGTGCTTCTTCGACGTGAACCTGATTGGCTGCATCCTCATACAGTACGGTAGGTCGTGCCCGCCGTGGACACCATAATCTCGTTCATGTTTGGCACGCTGGCTGCAAACTTGTTCTCTGTGTGCTGTAGCGTGGCGATCGCACCGTGATAATCCAGTGGAAAGGGCTCTTCCTGATATCCGCGATCGCCCTGTACTACCAGATCGGCGCGTCTTACATCCGGCTGGCGCGCGAGCTGCAGTATCCGCAGAAGCCGACGCAGGCGCCTGCGCTCAACCACTTGTCCGAGCCAGTGGGTGGTGGCTTGGTCGTGCGAGCGTGAGAGTCAAACCGCTTCTACATCTCAAACAACATCAAGCTGGGCGCGAACGGCAAGAGCGGGTTTGCGCAGCTCTGCGATTCGCAGTGGCCTTCGTTGTGATCCCAGTTGATCGTACCCAGTCGCTGCTCGTTGTGACCACGTCGCTCGTGCTGCTGCACAACGAGCTGTCTGTCGCGATCAGCGGACTGATTTTTATGTACGCGCTCAAGGTCTCGGCCAACCTGGGCGGCAGCGGCGGTTCTGGCTGTGAATCTAGGCGAGTCCACTAAAATTGTTGGTGTAACTTCGTGCAGGTGCGGCGATTGTGACCAACACCTTTGCACGCGCCGCAAGCACGTAGTCTCTTGCCCGTGATGGGGTTGATCTCGAACAAACTCGGATCCCGTCTTGAAGAATTTCCAAG
>JAADVO010001088.1:0-10537 GCA_023335655.1 Globisporangium spiculum
ACAATACTATTGGCAGGACCTCCGGAAGGAGAAAGAGACCTACTTCAGCCGCCAAAGTGGCGGGAGTTTGGTCATGGTGTGGGGCGCCTTATCGCACATCGGGCGATCGGAGTTGGCTGTGCTCTCGGGACGCCAAGACTCGTACGACTACCAACAAACACTTACTAAGTTCCTCTTCCCGTTGGTGGACGACACGATAAGCGGCACGTACGTTTTTCAGCATGATAACGCGAGTATTCACTCGTCAACCGCCACCTCGCAATTTCTAAGCGATCTCGAGATACCGGTTTTGGCTTGGCCAGCGCTCTCGCCCGACCTCAACCCAATAGAAAACCTGTGGGGCGACATAGCACGAGCTGTTTATAGCGGAGGAAGGCAGTACGACACAGTTAGCGAGCTCAAGCAAGCCATTTTATGTGCTTGGGGAGCGATCCCTCAATCAAGATTGATCAAGCTTGCCGGATCAATGCACGATCGCTGTATGGACGTTCTTGAGCGTAACGGTGGCAAGACAGCTTACTGAGGATAGCTAGAAACGAAGGCGCGGTGGTTGGAATCTCTCATTACGTGCGCTGAATGAAGTTTCTTGTGGTGTCATCATAGCAATGTCCCCCTCTCAAAACTGATATGCTGCTTTTCTCAAAAACCATTGTGCTGCTCAACAAACGGATAGCACTGCCAGAACGCGTTTTCTAATAGCTTCATTCTGGCCAATTTTCAGCCTCAAATGGCGAGTATTGATTAAAAAATTTCACAAAAAAATGTATGTCCCCATAGCATTGGCCAGCACTGTATTAAGGACGATAACGATTCGTGACGAAACATTCAGATTTTATCTTTCGTCACGAATAGTTATCGTCCTTAATACAGGAAAACCCATACAAATGTGTGATAACGGGTCGTGGTTGCCATGAGAGAGCAAACTTCCAAAACTACCACTTTAATGCGCAAGGTTGCGACCACCTTCGAAAGGTCGCATTTATCGGATATCGTCGGTAGGGGATATAAGTAGCATAAGATTTTACCTTACCCTAAGCACACAATTCACATCCTTTAAACAGCAAATGTATCGAAAGGGGTGTAAACGCTTTTTCGAACTTAAGCGCGTAGATTTACACCCTTTCGAGCTCTCTCCGAGCTATTTGCTGCTTAAAAATGCTTTAAAAAGTGTAAATCGAAAATAATAGCCTAGTCGAGACTTGAATTTAGCCTCTCTATTATGCTTTAGAGAATGAGATTACTATCTCGAAGCTTGCACAAATATGAATAGAAAACGAATTTCTGGAAGAAGATACACAAAAAGGCGTATTTTTGGGAAACACGGGCAAAGTGTTTGTTAACCTTACTACTGGTCACTGAAGGTATCCGTGTTCTGTACCGGTTTCTGTTTTTCTCAAAAATAAACGTTTTTGATTAAACACGAAGGTTTACCACAGACGGATTGTAGATAATCTCAACCATCAGATATCGGTATTTGTCATCTCTAAAACCGAGTATCTTCATAAAACCGATCCGTGCAAGCTGTACAGACGACTCAGACTCAGAGTGAATCTCAGAAGGAGAGAGCCCATTTTTGACTGGCCTGCCATCCACAAAAGAGACCGAGAGCTGCGCAGAACTAGACGATAATGCTGCGCTCTTCGCTGACCCGCTCGGCGCTGTGGCTGCGAGCCCAGCAGCGCGCGCACGTGCGATGCTTCGCGGCGCCTTCTGCGAACAACTCGAGCGGATCGAACGCCGGTGGTGGTGTCCCGGGCGACTTCGTGTGCCACTTGCGCGACGTCGGCGTGACGATCCCAGGCGGCAAGAAGCTCTTTGAGCGCGTGAGCCTCGGCTTCCTGCGCGGCGCCAAGATCGGCGTGCTCGGCTCGAACGGTAGCGGCAAGTCGACCCTCGTGAAGGTGATCGCGGGCGTGTCCCAGGACCACGACGGCGAGCGCTGGGTGAAGGACGGCCTGCGCATCGGCTACCTGCAGCAGGAGCCGTACCTGGACCCGAACAAGAACGTGTACGAGAACATCATGGACGGGCTCAAGGAGAGCCAGGACCTGCTCAAGCGCTTCGACGAGGTGTCGATGGCGATGGGTGAGCCGGACGCGGACTTTGATAAGCTGCTGGCGGAGTCCGCCGAGCTGCAGGACAAGATCGAGCACCTGGGCTGCTGGGATCTCTCACACGAGGTGGATAAGGCGATGCACGCGCTGCGCGTGCCGGCGAAGGACGCGGACGTGGAGGTGCTCTCGGGAGGCGAGCGCCGTCGCGTGGCGCTGTGCCGCCTGCTGCTGGAGAAGCCCGACATGCTGCTGCTGGACGAGCCGACGAATCACCTGGACGCCGAGTCGGTCGCGTGGCTCGAGGAGTTCCTACAGAGCTACCCGGGCACCGTGCTGTCGATCACGCACGACCGCTACTTTCTGGACAACGTGGCCGGCTGGGTGCTCGAGCTGGACCGCGGTGAGACGTATGCGTACGAAGGCAACTACACCAAGTGGCTGCAGCAGCGCCGCAACCGCTTCAACATGCAGAAGAAGACGGACGCGATCCGCGCCAAGCAAATCACGTCCGAGCTCGAGTGGTCGCGCAACCACCAGGGGAGCAAGAAAGCGAACAAGGCGCGCCTGAAGAAACTCGAGGAGATGGAGAGCAGCGGCTTCAAGGCGTCGTCGCGCGTCGAGGAGGGCCAGATCGTGATCCCCGTGGGGCCGCGTCTGGGCAACAAGGTCATCAAGGTGAACAATCTGAGCAAGACGCTGGACGACGGCCGCGTGCTCTTTAAGGACCTGTCGTTCGAGATCCCGCCGCACGCGATTGTGGGCATCGTGGGCGGCAATGGCACGGGCAAGAGTACGCTCTTCAAGATCATCGCGGGCCACGAGGAGCCGGACTCGGGTAGCGTGGAACTCGGCAAGACCGTGAGCCTGGGCTTTGTGAGCCAAAGTCGCGAGGAGCTCCGGTCGCGCAACTCGGTCTACGAGGAAATCTCGGGCGACAATGAGTTCGTGGAGGTGGGCGGTGACCGCATCAACACGCGCGCGTATATCGCGAGCTTCAACCTGCGCGGCCCGATGCAGGAGAAGAAGGTGGTGAGTCTAAGCGGCGGCGAGCGCAACCGCGTGCACCTGGCGAAGATGCTGCTGGGCGGCCACAACATCATCATGCTCGATGAGCCGACGAATGACCTGGACGTGGACACGCTGCGATCGCTCGAGGCCGCACTGAGCGACTTCAACGGCGTGTCCATGGTGATCTCGCACGACCGCTGGTTCCTCGACCGCATCTGCACGCACATCATCTCGTTCGAGGGCGACGGCCAGGTCGTGTTCTTCGACGGCAACTACTCGGAGTTTGAGAAGGACAAGAAGGGCAGCAGCGCGGCGGCGGGCAAGAAATAGAGGAGAGTGTGCAAATGATAGCGACGGAGAACAGAGGCTGCGAAGAGATATAGATGTTGTATAAACTGACAAACAAACAGAACAAAACAGAATACGTTGACACGAAGGTCTGGTAGGTTGTGCATTTGGTGTTCAGGTCCGTTTGCTGAGTGTGTATACATACCCCCATAGCAATCCTTAGCTCTAATCGAGAAAGCGCAGCAAAGATTGCTCTCGTATCCGCGTGAAGCGAGGGCATTTTAACGTCGTGTCGCCCATGCGCAAGAGATGAATACTGGCAGCTGATGGTTATGATGAAAAGGAGGAGAAGGCTGTTGCTGGAAATATGTTTGGAACCTCAAGTCCCAGTCTTTTTCTCTCTTGCATGGCGTCTTTGGCAACCAAGCCTGGCCACTTTATTTCTGTTGTCGTCATAGGTGTGCTGCAAATAGTCACAATGTTAACAAGGTGTGGTGGCAGTAATGGGAGAGAATGCCAATAAAATGATGAACACTCGAGGAGTTAACCCGACACATAGTGGTGTGTTGAGCGCCGTGTGTCTAGTGACGAGTAATACAGCAGCGCGTTGATCATGGAGCTTGCTGAGAAGGGCTCTCCGAGCTTGTCAAGAGATCAGCGGTCAGTCAGTGCAACGACTTACCAAGTGTGTGTGTAGGCTCTCTAGGTGATGATGAACGGTCGTGTGAGGGGATAACAGCAGTAGTTGCATCAATCCCGAGAAGCCAGTCAACTAGCACCCGCCGCCAAAGTCCCCAGGGAGTCCGTCAGATACAAAAGGGCAAAGCGTACTGTGAGAGCCATAGTATCCCCTCGAGTCGAGACCTCGACTGGCGTCAGATCTACATTCGATAAATTAGTGGCCAGCAGTGAGAGAGTGTCCGTAAGCTCTCCCAATTGCGTGGCTGTGAAAACTCTCGATGGTCTCTCGCGAGCTCCTGGCGTTCTTAGTCAGTCCAGTACCGCAATATGTGAGCTCTTGGAGCCAACAGAGGGTCAGCTTCAACGTGTGGCAGAAACAGTTGAAGACCATCTGTTTTGGCCACTTCTAGGAGCTCGCACGGCGCTGGTGGATCTGAGAGGTGACCTCCAGGAGGTTTCCTTCTACGCGCGCAGGCAGCGTCAGCGTGCCGTCCGGTTGCTGCAGGAGAGCGAACGAGTGAACCCCACTTGGATTGCATCGTTCGCTGCCCATCGTCGCGCTGTTGTGGTGGTGATGGCTCCTCCTCATTAGCGCCGCCACCAACCAAGTCTTCCGTGGCAAAGCGGCAGCGAGCGCCACGCACGGCAAGGACCACCAGTTGGCCGAGTGGTCCGTTCATTGGCTTGAGCTATATACTCCATCGAAGAAAAACAAGGAGCGAAAGCGCTCTATCATCACCGATTAGCATGACGTCAGCGACCGACCGAACAGAGTCAGTTCCGAGTCAGAGAGTGGGTCAGCAGCACGCTTCCAGGTGCGCGTTTCAGCCATCTCCATGACTCCTCCACCCATCTCACTACCACTCGTTCACTCACTCGAGCGCAACGCAACGTCCGTGACGGCGCGAAAACGTGGATTTCCATCAAAATGCAACGCGGGCGGGCGGGTGTACATGGCAAAGTCCACCACCAGTTGAGCGTCCCAGTCTTGGCGCGCGCGGACCCGAACCGCCAATCATGAGTCACTCGGGACTGACATACGTACTTCATGCATGGCTACTAAGAAGGAATGCTCAGAAGGTTTTGCAATTGAGTCACGTAAGTGAACTAAACTCTCGGTCAAGTGGCCTCGATGGGCTGACTCCTTTCTGCGTTGTCAGAGCTGTCGGAGCGAGCTGAACCCCAATGACTTGCAGTATCTCGCTGCTGATCTGTGTGCACTGGGCTGTGATTGTGTGCTGCTCTTCATTTAAATAAATTCGTGATCAAGACTGGGGCGAGAACCAAAACGCGAAACCACTGGCGGAAAGAAAAGGTTGTGCGGACGATATGTTTGCGGATCATAAGACTCGAGTGCTTTGCGATTGTAAATTAGCGGTCTAAATTCAGTGCAATCGAGCGAGTTGTGTGTTCTTTGTGCTTATAAATACACCTTCGAGTACTTCTCAGGACCGAGAGTACATTATTCGTAGCCAACTCACAAAGCTTACTGAGCGGTTTAGATCGTAATAAGTCAAGTTGCACACTCGCGTCTGCGCTTCTCGCTCGCTGTTTGCGGATACCTACTTGCAGGATTATCAGGCGCTAAGAATACCAGAACACGAGCACGAATTGTAAGAACAAAGGAGTCGCTTTGGCACATAGACAGAGCCACACGTGTGGGTGGATGCGATCATTCATTTGCACGATGCTTTGTAGGCAACCACAAGATTATTAGTGGGAGCAGCACAGCCCCATGAGAAAGCAAGGGGTATGTCAAGCTCCTCGGCCCCATGAAATAGCACACAGCAATATTTGCTCATGCATTTTGCTATGAGGTTATGTAGCTCAAAGCAGCTCAGAGTTTCTTTTGTCAATACAAACCCCCCAGAAGTTGAAGTTATAGCGCTGTGCATAATGAGGACAGGACGTTTCTGCTGCTCTGATTGGTCAAAACTGAAAATGGATGCTTTTTGGCTTGATTGGCTGGATCTGATATCTTGAGTTTGGGTCAAGGAGCTGAGGCCAGTGCACCACTGTGCATTTGCATTTTGCATTTTGCATTTGGCAGGCGCGGAGATGACTTCATATAGCCATGGTCCTGGAAGTTGGCTCCTTTTCGAACGTGTGGCGGATGGAGTGGAACCACCGCCACCACTTATTTCGCACATTTTTTGTTTTGTGGCTTTGCCAAACTTGAAAACCTCCACATGAAGAGCCCTAAGAGCCAAAAAGCCGCGTAACCTTGGGAATGCGAACTGATATGAGGGAGATGGGCTGGTTGCTGGGGGGAACATCCAACGCTGGGGCAGCGAAAAAAGCTACAAGCCAAAGTCTGTAGAATGTGGAAACAAAAGAGGGTCGGTCTTGCGTGCAAAAAGCAACATTGGCAGAGACGCAACTCACGTTGTTATCTACACTTTCAGGGCCGAAGTAGGGCAGGTACCTACTTGGTCACTCGCCTTCGATTTGATTGACGTGCGGTTTTCCACCCACCACCACTTTTGTGGGACAACCTTCACTGTGATTCTTTCTAAAAGATATCTTGCTCGGCTTGTCTAATAAGGAGAAAAAACGGTTCGGCTATTACTTATGTCGCGCTTCACACCCGAGGCAATCAAACTTAGTCGACTGGTAAATAATGGCGGGAACGTTCTGGCCGCATTCACACTGTTTCCTAGGTCGTGAACGTTATTTTGTGGGAGATAAGCTCAACACCGACTTCTCTCCCCACGATCTTTGTCATCATGTATTTTTGCAGAACAGTGCCTCAAACATTTTGCTTCACGAGCCTGAACAAGTAGATTTATAGGATGTTTTCTTCTTGGAATGGCGCACTTATTAGCCCCTTGGATGCGCGAATTTCCGTCTTCTGTCACGTATAATTAATTGTTTGTGGGTATGGTGATGAAAACTACTTGGATGTTCAGCTGTAGTCGTCGCAAGTAAGCAGCAAGCGATGCGATCAAAGGTAGGAGGATATGGAATTCTCCACCCACATACTCGCCCGCGCCCTCTTTCCCTTCACACAAAACGTAGGTATTCGGCTCTGAATCCAAAAGTGTTATATTTATGGCAGGGCTGTCAAAATAGACTGGGCGTTTGTATTGCAGCGCGAAGGAAGGATGGATCGCACTCGCTCGCTCGCTCACGACAAATGAACTGTGAACCCGCTTTTTGTTTATTTGTTTGTTTTGTTTTGCTATAAATAAGGATAGGCCACCTCGCAAGCGAGTTGGTTTGACTCGGTCTTTGTAAAGAGGCCGTTTCTAAGCATGTCCACCCCGCCACAAATTTCAATCGAAAGAAAAAAGGGATAAATTGGGTATCACACGCCCCAGTCACTCCGCTGCTGCTACTGCTGCTACTGCTGCTGAAACGCTGCGAGTATTTGTTCCATCCATCTAATGCGGGGCTGGCTAAGCATCAAAGGTCTAAGGCCCAGTCAGGTCCCAGTCGGTTGAGCTCCTCACTTACTTGATCGCTCATTTCGACATTTGACAGCTGAGCCAACAGCCCAGCAGCAGCGACTGCCCTCTCACCATCTCAGCCCGCACAGAGAGCGTATAATATTCGCTTCCTCACTCGTCCAGTTCAGTTCGAGCCGCTTGAGAAGCCGGCGACAAGACAAGACAGACAGACCCGCAGAGTGTACCCACCGGTGGTCTCAATCAGAGGCTATTTGGCTACCAAACCAAAGCACCCAGCCAACCCACGCGTGACGCCAGTCCAAAGAGAAAAAGGAAGAAGGCAGAAGGAGCGAGAAGAAGCCAAGGGAATGATAGCCAGAGAACAGCTCCAGCGTCCAGATCTGTTCGCTCAGTTGCTCTTCGCCAGTCAAGGTACGCGATCGCTATTGTTATTGTATGTGCATGTGTGTGTGTGATACTACATGTTAGCATGCGTGTTATATAGGTGCATGGTGGATGGAATGTGCACAGATGGGGGTTGTCTCTGTATGTGAGTGTAAACGTGATATATGGATCATCATTCGCTCGTTGATATCCAATATCCAATCTGCCACCCACAAGTGGCATCCTTATTTGACCAGATGAGCTCCTGATTTATTTGGGAATTTGGCTGCACTGGCCCTGCTCTTTCTCTCTCTCACTCTCTGATATTGTAACTAACCTGCGCAACTAACTCGCCATTTTCTCTTTCGCTTGCTGTCTATCATCATTCGCACAGTTAGCAGAGGCACGGCAGTGGCTGCTTCAAGTCGCGCTTCGCCTCCTCCTACTGTCTCATCATCCTCCGCAATTAGCAATAGCGGCACCACCACCCAAAGAGCTCCGATGCCCATGTCGCTCACGGGCCGCAAGCGCCAGGCGCCAGGCTTCACTAGTAGTGCCAGTAGTAACCACGACGGCTCTTCATCTCGCCCCAATGCGCGTCGCTGCGGATTCCCGGAATGCGCCAAGACCGCCAAACCTGGCGGCTTCTGCATCTCCCACGGCGGCGGCAAGAAGTGCTCTGTTCAGGGCTGCACGACGAGCGTCGTGAGTCGCGGCTTCTGCGTGGCGCATGGTGGCGGCAAGCGCTGCCAGCGCGAAGGTTGCACCAAGAGCGCGCAGACCGGAGGCTTCTGCTGGATCCACGGCGGCGGCAAGAAGTGCGGCTACCAGGGCTGCGTCAAGCGCGCGCAGAGCGGCGGCGCGTGCATCTCGCACGGCGGCGGCAAGCGCTGCCGGATCGACAACTGCAACAAGGTCGTGCAGTACGACGGGCTCTGCGTCGGCCACGGAGGCTACCGCAAGTGCCTCTCGATCAACTGCAACAAGAAGGCGCTCGCGAACAGCTACTGCCAGAGCCACGGCGGCAACTCCCAGTGCGACGTGGACAAGTGCATCCGCAAGGCGGTGAAAGGCGGCTTTTGCAGCGACCACAAGGCTTCAGCGGCGGCCATCACGCCCGTGCAGAATCCGGTCATTGCGTACCTGAGTAGTAGTGTGCACCACTGTATCGAGCCGAGCAAAGGCAAGGACAAGCAGCAGCAGAGCTCGGTGTCCACTAGTCTGTATCACCAGCAGCAACAGCAGCACCAGTACCACCACCAAGAACAACAACAGCAGCAGCAACACTATCAGCAGTTTCAGGGTGTGTCCCCAGTCAAATCTTTTCTGCCGTCTTCAGCTTGGCAGATGAAGCCCCAGCGCGCTCTCGAGGGACTCCCGGGGTACTCGTTCGCCAAGGACCGCCCGAGTCTGCACATGGAGCCACACCACACCTGTAGTGACGGTTCTGGACAGCAGCATGTGAGCATGAACAGTGGACGAAGCTCGGATCGCAGCAGCTTTGCTTCTTCGCCAGGGATGCTGCCAGCGATCCGAACGTACTCGCCACTGCCGACTTTTGGCGACCTCCAGGCCCGTCCGTCGCTGCATCTCGGCAAGCGGAGCTCTCCGATCGCCATCGGATCTCCTCAGCCGATCAAGCGCCTAGCGTCACTAGCGAACATCGCCAAGCTCTCAAGGCCTTCGACGCCTGTGGTGGTTGGTTTTGGTGTTGGGCTTACACCTGCGTCATCACGCCATCGACTACGTCCAAGCCCGAGCAACTTCAAGACCGAGGAGGTGGCAGGCAGCATTGGCGGGGGTAGTTGGCTGGTGCGACCGTGCCAAATGGGCAATTGCGAGCGGTTTGCCAAGGCGAACAACCTCTGTCTTCAGCACCACAGCCACCACCAGCCTTTCCAGCTTCCGACACTCCACAGCAATAGCAGCAGCATCGGCAGTGTCAGGCTGAAAGGTGGGCATGGAGAGCACTGAGAAGAGGCATTGTAACAAGCCCCGTTTTGTATAAAGTAGACGTCCCGCTCACACGGCACCTAGGAAGACCCCATTTTTATAACCTAAGCAGTTCAGTAGATAGAGGACGCAGTAAAGCAAAAAGCAAACCCATTTGTATTCCCAACCATCTCGTCTTTTGCAGTGTGAGCGCTTTCTCAACAGCTACATATGTGCCGGTACGTGTCGTCTCGATCGTTGGTCAAGCGTGGTGTAAAATGGCAAAGAGAGAGAGAGAGAGAGCCAGGATGGGAGGGAGGAAGGAAAAAAAGAGTGAATCCACACGATGAGTCGGTTAAATGAGAGATTGTCGAGACGACCTCGCATGTAATAATGAATGTGCCACTAGGTACGCCGTGGGTGGGGGGCTTCGATTCGCTTGGAAGGTGTCAATCAGCAAGTGCTTTCCTATATAGTTTGGCTGGCACCTCCTACCGGAATTGTGGCTTTAACACCATGCTGGGAGGTTGGATTGTCCGCCGTAGCGTCAATGTTGGTTGGACTGGGTCAGAAAAGGCCCGGAATTCAGCTCACAGCAGACTCTTTGGAGTGACAGAGGACTCATATTGCAGAAATTCAAGTATAAACAAATATATGAAAAATGGATATAGAATGTGGGGAGGTGGTGGGTCAGTTTGGTTATCTGGACGGCATTGTAACAAGGTAATAATTGTCCCGACCATCTCAACAACAGAGTTGTTTGAAACCTTCATCATTTGGGATAAGAACTTCTTGGAAGAA
>JAADVO010001089.1:0-10534 GCA_023335655.1 Globisporangium spiculum
GTTTTAGTGTGAACCACACCAGTGCTCGCCTCAGCTTCCGTTTTTACGAAATGCATGTCATAGGCGGTGCTATCGTTTTTGAAAGGTTTTAATAGTACCGTATGTACATTGGGGCCGCCTTTGACATGCATTTTAGGGTATTAAGGACGATAACGGTTCGTGACGAAAGGTGAAATTTGAAAGTTCCGTCACGAACCGTTATCGTCCTTAATATAGGGAAGCCCATACAAATGCGTGATACCAATCTTCCATTTGAAAAAATTGGATGACACGCTAACAAGCACTCAGCGACACGAGAGCCATGGACGCGTGCACCGACAGAACCACCGACGCTGCAGCAACACCAACGACTCCAGCAAGAGCAGCTGCTGCAGGTGCATCTGCACCAGCTTCCCACCCGAGCGTTGCGGTCCTGAGCTCCCGACCGCTCTGGGATCTCATCACGAGCTTCATGACTGGATATCCGTACGCGGTGGCTAAATTCTACCAACAACGCGACATTGCCACTCTGCAAAGTGCGTATACTCAATGGGGTCGCGAGCCGGTGTTGATTGGGAAACTGACGCGGAAGGGCGTGCTGATGCACCTCGCGATCGCAGTCAGCAACCTGGGAATGCTTAAGGTGCTCTTGAAGCTCACGAGCCATCCCCAGTATCATCGTGATCCAAAGCTCAGCACCAAGAGGGTGATGCGTTGCGCGGTCTTGTTCAACAACGTCGAGATATTAAGCTATCTTGGTGAGTTGAAAGCTGCAGGCGATCCAGACTGGAGGTGGGAGCCCAACCTCATGCGTATAGCCCTACAGAGCGACTACTTTAACGCGGAGATCCTCGACTGGATCTACGCACATGCCCCTCGAGCAGCCAATCTACTCTACGAGCGAGACATGCTGCGCTATACAGAGAACGGAAACCTTGATGTTGTCAAGTGGCTGCATGCACACGAGCACAAGATCTCAAAGAAAGCACTGGACGTGGCAGCTCGGAAGCCGCAAATCCATGTGCTCCGGTACTTGTACGAGCACAGCAACAAGCGCTGTACGCTAGCAGCACTGCGCCACGCTGCCTGGCGCGGCTTTGTCGATGTCGTGAAGTTAATCATCGAGAACCAAAAGAAGGAGCCAAGCCATCACGCTGCGATCCTCGTTGCTGCTGAGCACGGCCATCTGGAAATAGTAAGGTTCTTCATTGAGAGCAACGTTCGACTCGATGCGTCGTGTGCGGTGATCGACGCTGCTGCCGGACAGGGCCACCTCGACGTCGTGAAGTATCTGCATGAACACTTCGACAGCGTGGGCAGTTGCACCATGGCGGCAATGAGTCGTGCTGCGGAGCATGGTCACTTGGACGTGGTCAAGTTCCTGCACGAGAATCGCACCGAGGGCTGCGCTCCGAACGCCCTGGATCGCGCTGCTCGGAACCGCCATTCTGAAGTGGTGCGGTTCTTGCACAACAAGTGCGCGCTCGAGTGCTCCGACTTTGCATTTGAAAACGTTGTTGCGTATGCACCTCTCGAGATTGTAAAGCTGCTTCATTTCAGCCGGAAGGACAAGGGCTGTACAGCAACGGCACTGAGCTCGGCGTTGCTGAATCGCCATTACGACGTCGTCGAGTTCCTATGCGATTTCTCAATCCAAGGAGACATCGCGTTGGTGCTTAGACAAGCCGCGAATCGTGACTACTTGACGCTCATCGAACGTCTTCACTCGCGACTCAAGGCCGGAGAGTCCGCGTACGGAGCACTGGAGGCGGCAGTGCGGCGAAAGAACTACGAAATCATCGATTTTCTCTGTGAACGTCAAGAGCGCGAGCCAACGTGTTTCTTGATGCAGGCGGTGATCAATTCTGCGAAGAAGGTGGTGGAGGTTGCGTGGAAATACGCAAGCGAGAGAGAACTGGAGGAAGCAATCACTGTGGCTGCTCAGCGCAACGAGTTGATAATTCTAACCATTTTGCAACACTGCATACAGGTGAAGAGGCGGAAGACAACGGCGTAAATTGGCATTCTCGAGGTTCCATGTCGACGCTGAAATCCCACAGCGACTAGCTCTTTTCAAGTCAAGCAAGGTTCATAATCCCAGCATTAGGACCTACAAGGGAGTACTTCGAAGTATTCTACAAACTTGTTACGTGCATACTTATCTTCTCTCTCTCTCTCATAAATTACCATTGCAAATCGCAATGCACAGTTGCCGTACATTGTAATGTGACGCACCGTACTACGGCACGCTACTACTCTATTCGCTTTCTCAAACGCAGCTTTCCTTTACTTCATCAGCGCTTCGTGGTAGTCCACGCTCTTGCCCTCGGCCTCCAGTGCATCCAGTTCAGCAAAAGTGGCGGAACTTGCGGACGTCGCACTGAGCACGCATCGAGTACAGAACGCCATGCTCGAGTTACTCAGCTCCTTTTCGACTCTCGTGGGCAAATGCACGTTCTTGTAGATGCGGCAGCGCGAGCACACGCGCAAGCAGCAGATTCGGCAGTGTTTTTCCTTGGACGAACTCGAGAACGACGACAGTCCACCACCCAGGCTCTGGCAGCACAGCGCGCAGGTGCTGGTGTTGACCGGCACGACAGAGCTCGAACCTCGATCTAAAATAGCCGAGTTGTCTGGAGATGCAAGCGATTCGACCTCCGAGCCACTGCTGATGCTGCTGCTATTGCTATTGCTGCTCGACGAAGTTGACCGCTGGCCGGCAATCAGGATCCGCGTGAGCTTCTTCATGTCTGCGCAGTGCAGGTTCTTCCAGACCGAGAGCAGCACTTCGGCGCAGGTGGTGGCCATGAGACTAATAGGTGCGTCACCCATGGGGCATATCACGCCACGGATAAACACCTCCACGCAGTTCTCCTTGCGCTGGCGGAACAGCTGGCAGAACGAGACCTTGACGCGCACGATCTGGAAGTCGAGCAGCTCACGGATCTCCGGCACGTCCACCGAGTGCTGCAGGTGGTACCCGATGCGCTCGCCACTGGGCGTCATCGCGTATCCGACCGATTCGATGTAGAGCGCGTCTCGCGCGCGCAGGATCACGTCGGCGATCCCCGAGTGGCCCTTGACCGTCCACTTGACGCTCAGTTCGCGGAACGGGTTCTGCTCGCTCGGCTTGATGATCGACGCGAGCAGCGCCCAGTCCACAAAGCCGTCCTCGATGTACGCTGACTTGAGCTGCATGGCCTCGGAACTCGGGTTCAGCACGCCGTACATGACGTCGTCGAGGTTGCCCTGGATCGTGCCGAACGCGAGCATGGGCATGAGCACCTTGAACTCGGCATTAGCGCCGCTATTACTATCGCAAGTCGAGTCCCCCGAGAATTCGGACGAGACACTCGCGTTGTCGTCGAAGCTCGGGCGGCGCTCGCGGTACACGCGCAGGTCGTCGCGGGTTTTGATCTTCTTCCAGCGGCTCTCATCCACCACGCCGTTGTGGACCGTGAGGTGCTCGTGGTACTGCGCCACAGTCTTCTTCACGACGGCCTCCGCGGCGTCCTCCAGCTTGCACTCGTCATCGTGCGAGAGCACCAACGTCGGGAACGTGGTTGCCGGCAGTGGGAACTTCATCGAGGGTGTCAAGTGGTGAACCCCCGTGTGTATGTATGTGTGTGTGTGTGTGTGCCTCGAAGCGCGCGAATGTGCAAATGGGCACGAAATACGGGCCACCGACTGGAGACACAGCTCGTGGCTGTCCTTTGGGTGTGGGAACGCACGTCAGCTCTTGAAATGATAGAGCACCGCGACCATCACCATCATCAAGTGATCGCAGACGGGAGCCCAGAGTCCCTCCCTCTGGAGCAATTGGCTACTGGAGAGAAAGAGCGCTGTCGAACTCCAAACAGATCAGACAAGTTGTCTTGAAGGGACCATTTCGGCTTCTGGCGAGTTGGAAAAGAGAGAGCGGGAGACGAGACGAGACGCAACCAACAGCAGGTACGCACAGTGGAACTCTGGCGTATCAATCAGGACGGCGAATCCTGAGCATTGCGGAATCAGAGTGACCAGAATAATGACTCAAGTGGACTCACCATTTGAGGGGAGGAGGGTACAGACAGCGCGAGTGCGCAAAAGCCTCCGAGCATCAATATAATTTCATCTTGCTGTGTGAATATTTGGTTAGAACGTGGGCGACCTCCGTTGCCAATTCGAGGCCTGTCTGGCTCACCACTGTGACTCATCCATCCGAGTGACTGACCGGTTCTTTGTTGGTAGCCAGATTTGCTGATTCCTGTCGAATGAAAGGACCGCAATCCCTTCAAAACTCCAGATCTCGGAGGCTCAATGCTCTCGCGTTTCGGGTCAAAACACCAAGCTCACTGCAAATCGTACCCTTGAACGCACCATGACCGATTTCTGTCGCTCGTACGGTATAAGCCTACTGGTATGCGTGCGAGATTGAAAACAATGGGGCGACAATCGCGCTCAGAGAAGACTGGCGTGGATGTTTTTACACCCTTGCACGCCTTGCCACTACTGTATAGAATGAGCTGCGCTCATTAGACATAGAGGCAACCGATCTTTTAACTGAGAGCTACCAAATACCGCCACGAACAGCACAACGACCATCAAGAATGCCAACAGAATCGTTGAGACTTGGTTAGAGTTCGGTGCAGTTTCTTGAATTCATGAGCGCCATGAACCACCGATGGAGTCTGGTCTTTTGGGAAAATAAAAATATCGCTTTCCTCACTTTCGTCACATCCATCCCATCTTCAGTTTTGCATCCTCTCGGTCGCAAGCAAGATAAAATGCGCAATCGGCACCCTGGAAATGCTTTCAGCCTTGAGATTGACTTGGCAGTGTAGTATCGCGAGTCACGTACGCCAGGCTCCAGAATCCACGGAAAGGCCTGGAATTGAAAGCGGAGTCTGACCACAACAACGATTTTCGAAAAGCGGAAAGCCATCAGCCGCTGATCAACACTTTCTTAACGGACAAGCTTCTCCGCCGAGGGGTACATACATGTCTGTACATGTACATGCGAATGGTGTATGGACAGTACCTAACGTTAGAGTAATGACAGCAAGAGCGGGGGTTGGCATATACCGTGTTACCGACTAGGCTTCATCAACAGCCGTATTTGCGATTGACGATTATTTGTTCGGGCTCGAAATGAAAATCGAAGTGTCCATCGTCACGGAGAGGAGCGGCGCACCAACCTTCTCCAGAGTTGTGTTGTACCACAGCGCTAATTTTAAACCTTCAAGGTGCAAGCGGACAGGTGCCTCTCCTAATACGTAGCGAGAAAAGCCTTGCCACGTGGGGACGATGAAAACTGTCAAGTGTATATGCCTTTGCTCTCTTTGGGTTCACTTTTCTCGTTTTACAAAAGGATCAAGCACCATTTTCGTCTGTAGATTCAGCACATAAACCTCGACACGTTATGTCTACAGTTCGCACACGCCTTATCACTCTCTCACACACATAGGTTGCCAATAGACGAGGTGCGCGCGATGGTGTATGAAGCTGCTGATGCATCACTGTGAGCAGCTCGAGCAATCCACTGGAGGTGTTTGCGAATGAGACACTGGTGCAACTGCCAAGAACTTGGCAGTTGAAGGCGAGACAACGAAGGGCAGCACACTGCTGCATTCTACATACCTGCAGATCCCATCACGTCCCTGGAAACAGTACAGTCAACAGGATACACACAACAACGGCGTCAGCCTGCAGGTGTATCCGAATTGGGAAAGGTGATGCGCACATAAGCTTAATGAATAGCGAGCCAAAGTCGCGGTGGTGGGGTTCGTGGCAGACATCTTTACTCTCTTATACGGCTCCGTACTGGCTGCATTGGTTTCGTGAGGTGGAGTGTTACGAGTTACGAGTTTCAACAATGTAGTACTTGAAAGCACTCAGCTTGACTGTGATTGCAAGCGCACCGGCCATCGACAATAGCAACGAGCTTGCTGCACAGCTCAGTGTTTCAGACCCTCTGTCTGCTGCTTAGTTGGGCTCCTTGAACACGAACGCGTGGCTGGCTGAGCACGAGCGCGTCAATACGGATGCTGCAAACTCCCCTTCTAACCAACTCTCAGGTAGTTGGCCAGAGTCCATCACTCACATTGAGCCTACTCCTTTGACAGTGAAGAATAGAGCAATAGAACACTCAGCACATGTAGCTACTTTTTACCACGCGATCTCCTCACCTATTAGGATTCAGACGTCGCCTCTCGAATGCGAGAAGCCAGCTCACTCGTACATATCGACTGGTTCTGCTCGAAAGCAAACTCCATCATGTCGCTCAGCTCGTCCACGCTCGCATACTCCAGCAAATCGCCCAATAGCATAGCATCACCATCGGCCACTGCTAGCTTCAAGAAACATGTCGGCTCACACTGCTGGTTTTCACACAGGAACGTGACGATATCTGGTTGATAAGAGCTGCGGATCGCGGCAGCCCTCAATGCTGGATACGCTGACTGCTCCGGCTGAAGCTTCGAGTGAAGCAACTTGACGATCTCCAGACAACCCCAGAACACCGCTGCTCGAAGAGTGGCTAGGATCCCTTGCGCCGAGTCCTGGTCGCACAAAAGCTTCACGATTCTGTAGTGTCCGTGCTTGGCAGCGTAGCGTAGCCCATCGCCTAAATAACTGCCCGCTTGGCGAATAGAGAATAGAAATTCTGCAGCTTTCAAGTGTTCGTTTCGAGTTGCTCCCTCCATCACTCTTGCTGAGTAGATCACGTTGCAGTTCTTGTACAGAAGCTCCACAACGTCGAAGTATCCACTTCTCGCTGCTCCAACCATCGCTGCTGGCGAGCACGTCCCAATGCGATTGCCGTGCAGAACCTCGAGAACCTCGAGGTAACCGTTGGCGGTAGCATGATCCATTGCAGTAGTTCTCGTGGAGAAATTTCACCACCTCCAGATGTCCATTGCGAGCGGCACGACTGATAGCATCCGAAGCACAACCTTCGGTGCGATTCTCATGCAGGAACTTCGCAACGGGTATCCGATCAAGAAGCCTGTAATGAGCCCCAAGAACACTCGGTTGGTTAGCACAGTGACGCCAGCCATGCCATTGTATCCTATTGCGTTGAGTGCTGCCGGTGCTGCTCGTGGATACTCTCACGCTTCTTCCATGAACACTATTGGATGCTCGCTCCAAAACATTTTGATGCGGGTGCATCAATACTTACCCAACATTGCAGTTTAAGAATCTGGAGAGCTGTCATCATCAGCATCACCAGCGACATCCTAAAACACTGCTTATTTGAAGATGCAATCATCCTGAACCTTCACGAAGAAACATGACAAGACCTTGGCGGCGTCACCCAGGTGCTCCTTGAACAACTGACAGTCTGCCACCGCGCTGTACACCATGCCCACAGTGAAATACTCCGGCTCGCTCAATCTCAGAGAATCCGATAAGCGTCGTGTAAATGGACTACAGACAGCGTGCCTCGAGGTCTTGACAAATCCCGAGTAGGCAGGACCTGGAAGTGCCGAGTCCAAAAATGGAGTAGTCGAGATAAAGACTTATTGGAAATCGACGCGTGGGCAAAGAGCCGTCGTTGGCGCCAACCTGGAGGACGATCACTGGAGAACCTGTCCAGGTTCACGTGAACTAGCATGTGCGACCATCATCATTTATGATGATGACGGTCACTCCTTCCTCAAGTCGCAGAAGCGGTCATTTATGTTGCGAGAACAGATTCACGTCAGGTTCGGACGAGAAATCAAACAAATCAACATGTGATCCCACTTGACACACGAAACGGTGCCAGTTGCCAAGCAAAAACAATCGCTAAATGCGCTCTGCTCGTGCGGTAGCTGCCAGCACGGCGCGCGCCGCTCGCTGTCATCGCCGTCGCCATGACGCCTCTAGCATGAAGCAACTGCTTATCGTGTCGACCAATACCTCGCCCTACCACCACGCATTTCAGAGCAGCGTGCGCAGCTTCGTCTCTCTGGCGGACGTGATCCCGAGAGCCAACCCCTCGGCTCCACGCGAGCACCGCCCACCGCCTCCACCACTGCCAGCCCCAGAGCTCTTCCACCTGCACGATGAGAACTGTACAATCGAGTTCATCGATATGCTGCCGCCGGTAGACAATGAGAATGGAGCTCAGACCAGCATCAATGCGACGATGGTGCTCGTGCACGGAGCGCCAGGTACGTACCAAGACTTCCGGCACATCGTCCCCTTGCTCCAGCAGCAACAGAACGTCAACATGCGTGTCATTGGCGTCAATTTACCTGGATTTGGAGGATCGGTGGTCGACGAGAAGCAGTACTTTGAGCAGATCAGTGCGCTCCCGGCGGCCAAGTTGACGTTCGCCATGCTGCAGGAGCTGTGTGCTGCAAAAGAGAACGTGTTCCTCATGGGCCACTCGTTCGGAGCACACTCGGCGTTCAACATCGCAGCATTCAATCAAGAGATCCAAGAGGAGAACACCAACCAGGGACTGAGCATCAAGGGGATGGTACTGCTCGCGCCTGCAGGCTGTCGACCACATCGTGTGCTCAGACCAAAGCAGAACGCCATCGTAATCGACTTGCTCCGTTCGTCCAACCCGATCATTGCCAGCGCGATGCCGAAAGCCGTGAAGTTCCTGTACACTAAGATGCTCGGATTCTCGAGTGATTACCCTGCGAGCCACTACGTCGCGGGCATTGTGCGTGCGGGGACGACGGACTTTTCCATTATCACTGACCACGTTCAAGCTCTAAAGTCGACGACGCCGTCGTTTCTCGCGTGGTCGACTAGTGACGAGTATATGGAGGAAGTGATCCCCGAAGAGCTCGAGAAGATGTGTCACCCAAGAGGGCCTCGTATCGCATTTGTAGGCGGTGGACACAACATCCAAAAGACGCGCGCAGATTTTCTTGCAGTTGAGATTGGCAACTGGGTTCAAGAGGTTCTACTTCCGCGTGACGCTGCTGCTAGGGAGAATGAGACCAAGGAGACGACCATCCAAGTGCACCCGTGAGCATAGAATAGAGACTCAACTACAAGAATGCAGAATCTCATAGAGAAAGCGATGCAGCAACGTTGGGTCGACATGAAGGTCGGTTAATCACTACTCACTTTAATGACGTAGTGCAACAGAATGTGGCATCAGCTGTGAAGCGCCGACGTGGCAGAGTCGGACGCTGACGTTTTGGTTATAAGGTACAGTGCTGGCCAAAAATATAGACCCACACGTATTTTTTGCATAAATTCAACCAATCACAGAGGATGAAGATCAAATTATGGCCAACGGAAAAGAAGAAAAAACGGTTCGAATGCCGTTTTTTCGTTGAAAACGGATTAGCACAACCCACAAAACTCAAAGTTGATCCCTTATGTATGTGGCCAAAAGTATAGCCTACATGCTGTTTTGTATTGATCAGAGGCTGCATTTGCATGTTAGTTCTGCGCAAACGTACTGCTAGTACTTAGTCTTAGCTCCGTCGCCTTTCAAAACTGCCACGCATCGCTTTTGCATGGACGCAAGAAATTTTGGATCAAATTCTGACTGATTTCGGCCCAGGATTGCAAGATGGTCTTCTTGAGCTCCTCCTTGGTCATAAATTGCCATCCATGGGCGTACACTGCCCGCGCAAGCACCTCCCACATATTTTCAATGGGGTTTAGGTCAGGAGACTTGGCTGGCCAGCCGAGAACGCGCACATTTTGCTCCTCGAAGAAGTCCTTCGTTTTGACAAAGGTGTGAATCGAGGCTCCGTCCTGTTGGAACACGCATTCCCGGCCGTAGTGCATATCGATACACGGTAGTAGATGCTCGGAGAGGGTGTTCACGTAGTCGGCGCTGTCTTGATTGCCATCGAAAATCGCAAGCTGCGACGTACCGTGGGTACTAAAAGCACCCCACACCATGACGCTGCCGCCCCCTGACTGCCGCTTTGAAAAGATCTGCTTCTCCTTCCTCAAATCATGCCAGTAGTACTGCATACCATCAGGCCAATCGGCAGCAGTCCACGACACCATCTCCTCAGCCGATGCGACCCGCTTCTGCATGTGTGCAGGAGTGAGGAGGGGCGGCGGCCATGCGCCTGGTATACTGGAGGCTGGGGTTTTCCTAGAGCAGCGAGCGAACGCGCTGCGAGCTTACCGGCAGCTCCAGCTCATTGATGAGCTCTCTGGAGCCCAAACTAGAGTTCGAAGTGGCACGGAACAAGCGACGTTAGGCGGTCGGCGTCAGCTTGATGGGCCTTCCGGAGCGCTTTGCAGTGTTGTAGGTTCCGGGATCGTTTAGGAATGTGCGAATAGCCTTTGCAGAACGCCCCACACGCTTAGTGTAAGGGTGCATGATTATAGGACCTTCACTCTTGGAGTGCAGGCCGTCATCATTTATACTCTCTCTCTTTCTACATATATTCTAGGATAGCAAAAGAAAATAAGTAGCGTAAACCACACGCACGCAAGACACGTGCGACATGTTGAAGATTCATATTCGATAGAAAAGAAAGCAGAAAGAATCCAGTGGGGTAAAGACACGGCAGGATCTGTGTCTTGTGGCATAGATACGCGTGTCTGTGTCCTACGCCCATGTCCTACCCATAGGGCGCCCCTCTTGGACAAGAAACAA
>JAADVO010001090.1:0-10528 GCA_023335655.1 Globisporangium spiculum
AGCGGATGCGGAGGCGATCCGTCTGGCTGCGCTCGAGGAGTCTGCGTACCAGGCTGAGCTCGAGAACGCGATGGCGGTGAAGCTTCAGAGCCACTGGCGCGGCGCGTCCACTCGGTCTGCGGTGTCGGCGTTGAAGTCTGGGAAGCAAACTGCTGAAGACCGACTCTCCGAAAATGCTGCTGTTGCAATTTTGGAAATGATGACTGAGATGGTCGTGGAAAATGCTGTCGATGAGGTGTTGAGTACTGTGAAAGTATCTCTGTCTTCCGAAAACTCGGACGCTGATCGCGTTTCTCAACCGACTCGACCTACGCTCGCGGAACTCCAGAAGCTGAGTATGCTCGGGAGATTCTCTAATGCATCCGACGACAGCTATGACAGCGAAGATGATGATGATGATGATGACGACGATGATGACGACGACGACGACGAGGAAGATGCTGTTGAGAGCGATGTTGCTTCTCCTCAACCGGCCGGAAACGTGTCATCCCCAAGACGTTTGAGCAGTGAACCTCAGAAAACATCGGAAAGTCTCACGATTCGCGACGAAACAGACAGCGATGGAAACGTAGACGATGATGAGGACGAAGACGAAGACGGTGATGAGGACGAAGACGAAGACGAAGACGGTGATGAGGACGAAGACGAAGACGAAGACGATGTCTTTGTGGATGCGATTGAGATGCCAAAATCGTTAAACGGCCCACCAAAATCGGCAGCTGCCTCAGAAGACGGGTATAACACTGCTTACGAAACTGCTCCGTCGTCCTCCGCGTCTACCCATGTCTCGGATGAGTCTTCCCCGTCTTCGACGGTCGAGTTTGTTCCCGACGTTCAGCCCGAAAGCTATGATCGCTTCAGTGATGACATGTCCGATTATGTGTCGGACTTTGAACGCCCTTCATCTCCAACTGAAGTCACCCTCAACCGCAACTCGTTTGACTCTGGCACTCCGCGTGGTAGCTATGCGTCCAACTCACGCGACTCGCGAGACTCGTATGGACAGCTTTTATTTGAGGCTATCAACACTGTCCCGAAGCAGTCGCCGCAACAAGAAGCGCAGGTGGAGCCTCCACAGTACTTCGACACCGACAGTGAGCGTGGAAGCCTCGCCGAAGCTGATTCCAGCCGCGACGACAAAGAAGAAGGCGAGCGCCACACCTTTTTGAAAGACGACAGCAATGCCACCAAATCGTCTGGGAAGCGCTGGGGTCGCCCCAACTTGCTGAACAAGCTCTCAACCGACAAGCTGGCGCACGTGTTCGATAAGAAGCCAAGCAGCAGCTCAAAGGCTTCTTCCAGTAACAGCAGCTCGAAGGCCTCGTCGAACAACAGCAACTCGTCGTCGAACGATGACAACGACGAAGAGCGCAAGCCACGGACGACTGCGTTGGGGGCTGTCGCTGCGAAGCTGATCGCAAAGACCACGGCTCCGAAAACATATGCAATTGACCAAGGCCACCCTCTTCCGAGCAACCGATTGCGCAAGGCGAGCAGTTCAGCGAGCGTCGACAGCTCGGATCTCGAGGGCTCGGTTGTATACTCTCCAAATGTGAACGAAGCGAAAACCAAGTCCAAGTTCAGCTTTTTCCGCGCGTCTTCCAACGTCCCTCCTGCCTCGGCTCCGGCTGCGTCGACTGGGGGATTCGCCAAGCGCTTCGGCTGGAAGAAGACTGCCGACAAAAAAAAGGGACGCCGCGACGGCTACGATGACGATGACTACAATGGTCTCTCGATCGCCGCTTAAACAAGCCGTCGACGTCTAGGAATCGGTTAGTGTCTCTATGTGTGTACTTTATTTCCTAATTAATGTGCCAAGTGTGTGAATATGTATATCTTCTCTAGTTTGTCTTGCACGACATGCGTCTGCTCGCCAGCACTGCTGCAAGTGCTCTCAGCTTTCCTGCGTAGATGTAGCTGTACTCGAACTGTAAAGCTGGAGTTACTACTCCAAGCGCCCCTCCTGGCTCACGTGCTGGCGACTCGAACAGCTCAAGACTCTGTCGAAAGAGGATTTGCAATCTGTAAAAGCTCACAAGCGCTGGCACGAACGAGCTCGAAGGCACTTGAAGCAGCAGCTCCTGCAGTGTCTCCAGCTGCTGTAGAGCGGATTCGAAGTCGCCAAGATGGTACAACACACTGGCGCGAAGCACACTCCACTCGCAAATCGCCTGGGCGTCGAGTGAAAATGGCTGGCGCTGGTGGCTTTGACGACTTGCGTTTAGCTTGATCACTTTGCCCTTGAACCGCAGGAGTCCCATGCACGCGACACTCGTGCTCTGCACTTGGAAGCGGTCGAGGTACGCCAATGCTCGCTTGTGAAGACTGTTCTGCTGCTCATTTGACAATCCATTCGTTGACGAGTAGTTCACGCAGTACACATACAGGATCTCGCACGGCATCAAGTGTAGGTACCAGTCGGGACTGTTCAAGTACACCGTCATGCGCTGCGCCAAGCAGAGCGCCTCAGCGTCTTTAACTTTGGTTTCCTCTAGGAACCGCAGCGACGACCGGAGCAGCAGCCGCACAGAGCCCAGCAGCTGAGGCCGCGATGACGAGGACGAAGTGCTTTGTTTCTCACCATCCGAGAAGAGGAACAGGTAAGCTGCAGCGAGAAAGATGCTGCCGAGTCCGCGCAGTTTGCTCGGCGCGCTTGCGCACTTGCAGATCTCCATGAACATCGGCGTCGAAACGTCAAAGTTAAGGTCCACAAAGTGTCGGTATCCCGCGTCAAAGCGCAGCAAGTGGGCATGCTCTTCTTGCGACGAGAGCGCAACGGCTCGGGTCAGGTACTCGAGTGACGATGATGACGACGAGTTCTCTCCTTGCTGAGAATTGGATTCGTTCAGACTCGCGCTCCACAGGTGCAGCACCGAGTTCGGGTAGCGCTGAAGGTATTGCCACTGGAGTTGGGCGACTTGGAGCGCATACTTTCGTTGAGTTATGCCATTGCCACCATCGTTGTCATTCTGAAGCATCCTGATCGCGCTGGAGCTGTGGAAAAGCACCAGCGACGCCCACGTAGCTCGAGCGTTCGCAGGATCACGGCAGCATTCGAGCAGATTGTCGAGTGCTTGTGCTGGGTCAAAGCCTCCAGCGCTCATGATAATGGCGCCAAGCCACTCCAGTCCTTGCATAGCAGTGGCACTGGACAATTGGAGCACCCCAAGACCAAAGTGAAGCCTCGTTCCCAAATCATGACGCAAGCTGGCTGGAAGACTGTGAGACGGACTCGATTTCAGTTGACCGCTGAGCTCTGCGTACACTGCAGCGCAGCGACGGAACTGCGCCATCGCCTTCACGTTCTTCTCTGCGATGAACTGGAGCGCGGACGACAGCAGGAGCGCCTCCGTGAGCGAGGTTCTCATCACCAACGCACTCGCGAAAGAAAGCGACGGCAAGTCGCACAGCAACTGGAGCCATCGAAGCGTCTGCTTTGCCGTCTGTCGTGCTCGCATCACGATCAGCGCATCGTTCGAGATCAGTACGCGAATCAGCTCTATCTCGAGTCTCAACAGCAAGAGCATCGGGTCTGCTGCGCCTCCGATGGCTACAAGTGCGTGCAGCTTGTCCTGCGCATCCTGGAGCTTGTGGTCCCACATCCACGCTTGGCACTGCGCAACGCGCTCTGAGACCTCTTGCTTTGTGAGCGTCATGTTTGGGTTTCTTGTGCTGCATATCGATTCACTTGCTTTGTCATTTGACACCAAATCCTTGATCATGGCGCGCTCCAGGTCTGCGCGCTTGCGATCACAGAACCGGACCACACGCGTTGTCGTCGTCTTCACTGTCGTCCTCTTCTCCTCTCCCAACTCATCCTCTTCTGTATCACTGGCGTCTGCTGGGATCCATAGCTCAGTGAACTGCCGCATCGAGAGCCCGGACACGGCGATTCCGTCGATGTTAATCACCACGTGATCGGGGTGCAGCATCGCGTGGTTCTCAGAGCGCGCGAGCAACTCTGGCGCGACGTGCTTGAGCACGAACTGGCGGCTCCAGAGCTCGCGCGTGAAGCGCAGCGCCGCTCCGGTGTCAGCAGCATCCCCAGCACCTGGTGCGCAGCGGCAGTCGCTCTGCTCGAGACGGCATTCGTACTCGCCCGGCGCCATGGAGCTTGCTCTTCGCTTCTTCTTCGCGCCGTGCCTTTCTCGATGAGTGCGCGTGCGTCACAATGGCTGGCAAATAATGAATGAGTGACAGACGCATGGCTGCGTCACTTGGTGACCATCTAGCGCTGCGGTTGGGGCAATGGCTGTTCCCTGTTTTCCTGTCATAAATGATCCTTTTATATGTAATATAGTGGTATTGAACAAAAATAATAGAACTGATAGCAATGCAAACATGTTTCTAAATTGATGCTGAAAATGGTTGATTGCGAAAATACATGATTGAAGCTGCGGGAGGAAGTACTACATTTGAGAGGATTCGACCCTGGCGATCTTCGTACGAGTCCGTTTCATGAGGATGCCGAAACCAGGTCTTCTGAAATGGATACGTTAGCTCATCCGAGCTTCTCTTGATGGACGACGGCCCACGCACTAGACTACTGATTTTGAGATCCCTGTTGCGACAACACTAGTGGTGGTTGTATGAAATTGGTCGACTTAGGCTTCCTCACTTTGTAGCTCTTGGGTAGGAGGTTTGCTACCAGCGGCTTCGGTGCCTGCATCCTCCTCGGTACCGTTACTGCCTGAATTTGCACCGGCCTCCTCGTTTGGATGGAGAGGTGAGGCAGACGCTGCTTCGTCCACAGCATCTCCAGCAGCAGCAGAAGCATCAGGATCAACATCAGGATCGGCCGTACCAGCATCTTCAGCGACTCCATCAGCACCAGTTTCCTCAGCAGCAGCAAAGTCCGCCGGGTCTTCTGGAGGCGGCAGCCCGCTGCTCGCGTCGTAGTCCGACTGAGAATAGTCATACGCTTCAAAGTCGTTCAAGTCTACTCCTCCATCGCTGTTCTCTGTGGCATCCTCCTTTGACACGTTCTCATCCAGTTCCTCACTCGATGAAGCTGGCAGTGGTGGGACAATTTCTGCAGCCTCAACGCTAGTTTCGCCTGGCGACGCTGCTTTTGCTGCACCAGCTGCGCCTGGTGCTTCATTATCATTTCGAGCAGGCGGGAGGTCGTAGCCATCATCCTACAATTACATTACATACAATCATGTTGAGGTAGTGTCAAATGAAAACGAATGATTCCCAACATTGCCATTGCAGTAATAAGTGAAAGGCAAAAGCGGTATCAACCTCACCTCGTAGTTTGCTTCGGACTCGAGTTCTGGAGCTTCAAAGGTTGGTGGAGCTTGTTTTTCAAGAAGCTTGCTCTCTTCCTCCTCCTCTTTCTCCACTCTCGCACTTGGTGCTGGTGTCATCATCTCTTCTTGGCGTGTGCCCTGCTGCACTGGCACTAGCACTGGCAGTTGCTCATCGAAAGTCTCCTCGGTCTCAGCTTGGGGGTCGACATTGTCAGCTCGCTGTTCACTGACACTTGGTCCATCCTGCACCTCGTCACTCACTGGTGCAGATTGTGAATCTCCTCCTACAGTTTCAGCTTCGAATTGTTCAGCACTGCTACTCTCCTTGACATGGACTTCCTCTTCTTGTGGAGCCTGTTTTTGCTCCTGGTCCCGTAATTCGCCGCTTCCGTGTTGCTCCTCTGCCACGACAGTAGTCCCTTCAGCAATTCGAGGCGTCTCTGCTGCGAACTCCTGCTCGTAATCCTCCTGGAGTTCATCTGGCTGGGCCATGACCGCTTGCTCTGTTTCCTCATCTCGCGCTGGCACTGCATGAGCTGCTTCGACTGGCTCCCCGCTCGTTTTGGCTTCTTTGTATTCGTCCGTGTTTTCCTCATACAGAAGTAGTTCCTGAGCGCGTTGCAGAGGTTGTGGTTCCGAATACGTTGCTTCTTCCGGAGAAACATCGAATTCTGCTTCTGTAGTTGAGAACGCTTCTAAAGTTCCATTTTCTAAGTCGCTTTCATTCGCTTGTGAGCTTTCATGCGCCTGGTACGCTTCGTCAAACGTGCTCGCCTCGACGGATCGAGCTTCAGCTTCAGCTTCCAATTGGAGGTGGCTGATCGCGAACTGGTCGGATAGGTTGCTATTGTCGTCGCCTGCAGGGTTACCCACTTCGTCTTCACACGCAGTAGCAAAACCTGCTTTCGGAGACGAGACAACGCCAAATTGCTCCATCGCGCTCTGTATCGTCACCTCAGAGTGCGAGTTTGTCGAATCCCCTGCTGCGAATTTCAGCACCCACTTGGTGAACTCGGCCTTGGAAATGCTCTGTCCCGAGCTTTTGTTGAGCTCGCGGTAGGCGCTAAGCGTCACGTTTTCCAGATCTTCGTCCGAAGGGACAGCCCCAACTCCAGAAACCACGCAGAAACCCCTGACCGCGCACAGAAACACGATCGTCTACGGTGACGACACAATAAACACGATTAATGGATCAGTGAGATTGAAAGCAGCTCCAACGGTTCTTAGTAGTCTCCTACCATCTCGTCCATTGAGATCTCCTCGGTTGCGGCAAAGTCCAGCGCGTCGAAGACTACTGCATATTCATCCGACAATCAATCAAATACACAACAACAACAACAAGATTAGAGCGCAATGACTGTGAAGGAATCTCCAGACGCTTCTCAGACGACAAAGGCGAGGACGGAGAGCGTACGTCCAACTTTCTCTACTGCCGGCCCAGAGCACACCATGCAGACCCCGCATATAAACGCCAGCGCATTCACTCTGGGAAAAGAAGACGAGAGAAGCCAATAAACGACTTGGGTAACGAGTAGTATGATAGAGCAGCAGGGTTCTATCCGTACATGCCGTTCGTGCTGCTGAACGCGTCGATAATCTCCGCGGCCCAGTCTTTGTCACCAGCGAGCAGCTCGCTCAGCGCCTGCGCGTCGAGACCAAAGTCGAGATCCTTGTCCTTGTAGTCCTGTAGTAGTCTCTTGGCGCTCTTGAATTCCCCTGCGAGCAACCACGCAGCAACAGCAAGCCACACGTCAGCCAGGATAGAGAGCACGCGTGACTACAGATACCCACATGCTATACGCACAGGTGCTCATGCGTTGAAAGGCGGGCGCCAGCGGCACAGGCGACGACGCACTCGAGCCCATGCTTCGCAGTCGTTCCTATCCCCAGAAGATAGATTCATGAAGTCATCGACGTTGGGACTCGAAAGGTCACACGCATCCATCCACTAAGTTTGCATCGGGTGGCATTAAGTTCGCATCTTGAAGAGAACTATCAGGTATAGTATACATATAGACTTCTCACTTGTGCTTTATTTATCCGGCTCCATTTTTTGGTGGTGTTAGGTACGCATTGCCATTCGCTTGGTACGAGTTGCCTTTCGCTAGGTACGAATTGCCGTTTGCCTTTGCCTTCTGCTCGCATCAAATCAAACCAGTTCAGTGTGGAAAATGGTCTTCGATAGTGACTCCGATGAGGACGACTTCGCACCTGTGAATGTGCCTGCGAACAGAGGCGGCGGTGGGTATGCGGACGACACTAGCGATGGCGGAGGAGAGAACGAAGGCGCGAACGTGTACGCTGCGTACAACGCGTTCTACGACGAAGAGTTGGAAGAGCCCAAGAGCGACGCGCCGAGTGCTCACTTCGCGCCAATTGAGCGCATCAATGACGATGACCATAGTGCCGACGAGCCTCAAGACGAGGAGGAGAAGAAGAAGAAGAAGACTGTATACAGCAGCCCTGGCCGCGCGGGCAAGCGGCGCAGACGTGTTGATGCGCCCAACGGAGGCGAAAAGTATGCCGACGATGGCGAGGACGATGGTACGTGGCCTTTGAGCAGGACATAGCCGCTTTGTATGGCAGTTGCGGACTGGATTCTCTTGCTTTGCTAACACAACGCTGATGGTTGTTTTATTGTGTGCATGGGTATGTTGCTGTGCATGTATGTGTACGTATAGACTTTGAGTCGCAGCAGAGCATCTTGAAGTGGGTGCGCACGGTGCCCGGCCCACTGCAGGACGTCATGAAGAACCAGCAGGCGTGCGTCGCTATCTTACATTTTGAATTGGGCTTCATTTATGGCTACTGACTGACTTGTTATGGCCATGGCTGTGCTGCTGTCCGTATGGCTGTATGTGTAGGATGGAAGCCGAGAATAGCGGACAGTTTGCCAGTGGAGGGTCCATGGGGTCGGGCGCCATGATCTCCACGGTCTTTGACGACGGCCCCTGGGTGGATATGTGCGACTTCCTCGGCATCCCTACCACGCGCGGTAGACTCTACGGTAAGCAGGCTTTACATACTTTTGGTATTGGCTTACTACGTTGTGAGATTCTACGGCTCTCTAACATGGTTCTTTCTCTTTTTGTTGTTGTCTACACAGGCGGCATTCGCATGAGCAGCTTGAAACACACGCTCTCGTACATTCTAGAAGACGATCAATCATCTCCAAAGATCCCAAAGGTAATTTTATGAAGCCCGAGGCTTTGCCTAGAAACTGGTTTCTAACAGCTCGCTTGGAACTGTTCGTAGCTGCTGCTTCTGATCAAGTCGATGAAGTACGTGGACGAAGAGATCGTCGCTGTCTTCCACGTAAGTGCCAGCCCATGATGAAGCTCAAAATCTTGTGCCGATAGCCTCATTCACTGAGCATATGCCATTGTCGTCCTATTGCTAGGACCCCACTGGAGAGATCGAGGGTTATTTCCACCGAGACATTGTCGAGCAGGTCGGTCCGGCGCTCGGAGCTGGCACAGGCGTGCTGCTCCGCAAGGTCTCGGTGTTCACGCCCACAGACGCCACGTCCGTCGGTCGACGCAAAAGCTACTTGAACATCATCCCGCGCAACCTCCAGCGCGTGTTCTTGCCGAAACTCCAGGAGTCGTCCTATGGTGCAACCGTTGGTGCGTACAACAACGAGCGCGCTGTGCTGGTGGCGGCAGAGGATGCAGATGACGAGAACCACCGAGCGCAGGAGGAAGAGGAGCAGCGGCTTTTGCAGCACGACGCGCTCCGCCATGCGTCGACCGAGCTCTCGTTTCTCTCGCAGCGGCAGGTTGTTCATCGAAACCCACCCGTGCGTTTGGACCCGAATACCGCAGCAGCGACTGCTGAGGACGGCAAGGGGGGGAAGAGCAAGCAATCCAAGAAGAAAGACGATAGCAGCTCGGGGCTTGGGAAGTGGCAGTGGAACCAGTTGGTGCAGCGAAAGTCGTCGAATGGGTCGAATAACGCTGCCAGATCAGCGAATGCGGCTCACGCTGCTGATAGAGAGACCAGCAGCAGTAGTGCGAGCAGCCAGCTGCTCCCGACGTCCAGGTTCACGGCGTTACTTTCGCGGCAGATCGCAACCAAGAGGAGGTAAGTTCTACGTAGAAACTTACTTGATCGTCAAGTGCGTGTCTGCTGTGGAATAGAGGACTTGACTGACTGATCGTCTGGTCCTGGGATTTCGTAGATCAAGTGATACCGGGATGCCTGAGTCTTCGTTCGTTGCAATAGAAGAAAGTGGTGAGGAAGAAGACACAGCGGAGTCTGCAGAAAACAATCGAACCATACCGACGAGAGTCCGATTCGCCTCGACACCTGTCGTCATGGAAATCCCAGCTATACGAGGAGTATCATCTGCCGACGTGAGTGAGAACGAGGAGATTTCCCTCAATGAAGACAAATTGACACCGCAACCAGCTGTAGTGTTTCGCCATCAGAGTCCAGCGAAGAAGAGTAAGGCTTCAGCCATTTCGTTTGCCAAAAGAAGAGACGAGGAGGTGGAAGCAGTCGATGAGGATGAGGATGACGACGACTGGTAGGAGCGAAGAACACCGAATACCGAACACCATCACCCATTTTGCCCAGGAAATGGACACCTGATTATGATGAAACCCCACATACCGGTATCTTCATTCAACCACAGCCATGCCATCTTACTTAGTATCTCTGAGTGATCGAGATTGTACTTCTCACATCATCAAAGGTAACCTCTTGTCCAGAGTGGTACCTGTCTGTGCGGTAGTTCGAACGGATGGAACTCATCTTTTCGTACATTTTATGCACAGAACAGGCAAAATCGACCGAAGATGACCAAAGATGACCAGACAACCAGATCACTTGAGGCTTTGCGGAACCAGCAACTCGTTAGCTTTACGCCGACAGCTCATTTGAGAAATCGCCAACAAACCGCGACGACCAATCTGAGCGACTTGGCGATGGCGTCTGAATGGCGATTCCCCGCCGTTATCACTAGCAACTGGATGCAGATCGTCTCAATGCTGGCAGCGCTCTTCCTCGCCTCGAAAGTGGTGGCCCAACTGTATGCACGTTTGATGATGTCCGACTTGGAGAAGAATGCGCCACGCGTGCTTCGTCCGAAAGGAGCGCTGCCGATCTTGCGGAACACTTTCCAGCTTCTCAAGCGCAGCGGCGACTTTCATGACTTCATGTGCGAGCTCAGCGAAGAAGCCGGCGGTCACACCGTTCAGGTCAAGATACTCGGTCGTCCCAAGATGCTGGTGCTCGCGACGCCTGAGCTCTTCGAAGACGTGCTCAAGACCCAC
>JAADVO010001091.1:0-10526 GCA_023335655.1 Globisporangium spiculum
CTCCACGAGCGCCAGTGGGATGAGAACAACCCGCGCGCTTTGTTTGCACCGGAAGAAGCAGAGCGGCACGCCACTCCCCATCCAGCGCAGTCGCGTGAACGTGATCGGGTCGGACATCATCACAAGGTTCGTCAAGTACACGAGAGGGTCCACAATACGTCTCCCTTGGAAGGTCAGTCCGCCTTTGGAAGCGTCCTCCCGTACCTCGATCAGCAGGAAATCGACGTGCGCTGCTGGGTACAAAGCTTTCAGCTTGGCGATCCGTTCTATGAAGACTGTGACCATCAGTTTGTGTACGTGCTGATTCGCCTTTGCCAAACACCTGTAGTTCGTCACCAGTGAGTTGCAGATGTAGGGCTGTGGCGTCGACTCGGTTCTCAAGCACATTCTATTCCCGATGCTGGCGGGGGAGCGGTAGTACAGGGCTTGGGTGATTCCTTTTATGGTAGTAGCGAAGAGCTCAGGCAAGATGCAGTCGTCCACTCGATTTCTTCAAACGTTCTCAACGCGGAGCGTGATCGAGGAGTCAGACCCATGAGTATGTGCGTAGGGTCTTGCGAGCTTGCTGGACTTATTGTGTCGTCGCACGCCGTCAACAAGGGTGTCAAGCATCTCAAACACAGTGTCTTCACCCAATGACGCTAGAGCTTCTTGACATTGAAGTTATCACTGAAACACGCACGGTGGCCACGCAGAGAGCTGCAGAAACGTCGCGACTGCGCACATTCCGAGCGACGTCGTGTCAGACTTGTAGTCCCACAGCGGTACCTGCTTGTCACTCACTTTGGGATTTGCAGAGACTGCTACTGCTGCTGCGATGAGTCCCATGTCGATCTCCCAGGGCCCAGTGACCACGAAGAGGTCAGGCTCGAGTGTCCAGTAGAGACTGCGCACCTGGGAGACCCCGAGGCCCGTGCGCCAGACGTCCGTGAGCAGCAGTGCGTAGATCGCGACGGCCGTGAGGCTCTGCGTCCACGAGAACTGGAAATCGCGGTGCAGCGCGGCGGTCGGTTGCTGCTTCCGCTCGTGCCGGCGCTTCGAGGCGCTTCGAGGCGCTTCGAGACTAGGAGTCCTGTGATACCTGGGGAACGATGGGGACGACGCGGTGACCGCGCCGGCGGGGGCAGCAAACGACAGCGACGCCTTCATCCTCCATTGAATATACGCTCTTTGAATGCAGCGAAGAAGCAACAAGGGATGGATGGCAGGCAAAGCAGTGGTGGTCGCTATAGTTAGTTTGTATGGCCGACCCCAGCCTGCTGACTAAATGTAGCCATTTGACACCCTTGCGTGCCATTTTGGTTCGTGTTCTTACACCAGTTAGGTGTTACTTAACACCCGAACATGGCTACAGTATCAATATGAGTGGAAATGGAGAGCACTGGTGCAAAGCATCGACTTATCACGAGAGAATCAAATCCAGTACCGTACCCTGGTCATTTGCCATGCTCTGCAGCGCTCGTCCCCTCAGTTCCTTGGATCCAGAGACCAGAGTTGCAGTCTCAACCCCTAGATAACAAACAGTACAGATCCACCAAGTTGATGGGTCTGTCTGTATTGGGGTGGCACCAGCGACAAGGAAACACACAGCCGAGATAAGTCATGCACAACCTCAGAGAAGCCGAGACGTCTGGGTTTCTATCCAGCCTCGCTCGGGCTGCCACTGCTTGTGCACATCGTGCAAGAGAGCAAGGGCATTGCAGTACCTGTACACAAGCTTGTCAGGACACATTGGAAAGCCCAGTCCGAACACTGGACAGAAAGGTGACTTCTTGGGCCTGCTGGTGCTGGGGAGCTCCTCTGAAGGCGGTCAGCAGCAGACTGGGGACTCGGGAGATCGAAGGGAACCACGTGGCAGCGAACACCACAACCTTCAGAAAGCGGAGGCAGCTGGCGACTGACGGATGGTTCTGAGTGAATGAGCGACTTGGATTGGGGCCGGGCGCGTAAACAGAACCAGGCGCTTCTGCGCGACATGAACGCCCAAGCAGCAGCATGGCAGCATGCATTTTGTGCCATGGTCGTCAAACAAGGCAAGTCAAACAAGGCTTGTTGCGCAGACGCACGTGCAATTTGTGTTGTTTTGATCAGCAACACCGCCCAAACTTGTTTGGATGGCATGATGGCTCTTGCTTTGCTGGTGAGTGTTGAGTGTCCCCAGGTTTTGTTTGTGTTGATTTTTTTTCGAAGCGGGAGGAAAGAAAGAAGGGAGTGCACCAGAATGCGGGTGACTTCGACTTTACTGTACACGGGCAGCGCGTCATTCCCAAATTCTGTTCATGATTTGCTTTGTGGTGGCGGTGTTCGCTTCGTCACCCTTCGTGCGTGTATCGTCAATCGCAATCACTCGCCAAAGCAAGAGAGAAAGGGTGCGGCAACACAAGCAAGAAGAGCAGCTGGCAATGGATCCGCACAACAACATGTTGTTGCGCGCACATGCATGCAGCACACACCTTTACTGAGCAGCCAAACATGGCTTGTTTGGTTTGGACGCGGATCTTGAGTTGCTTGGGCGACCAAAGCAGCAGCAACCTGTTCGCGTTTATATTTTGTATGAACAAGCAAGCGCAACACACAACAAGAAACGAGAGTGGCGATGCGCGCAAGTACAGTACCGAAGGAGGGACCCTGAACTTTCAAACAGCTGCCTGCCTGCGAGAGGAGAGGCGACAGCAGCACAGCAATATTGCTCGTGTCGCCGTGGATCACCGTGAGCGCCTCCAACCGAAGCAGCTCAACCCGCTCGATCTCAAGATGCACAGTGGGCTCTCGCTGACGTGCGCAAGTGCTGGTCAAACAGGCCGTTCTGATGTGCTGTGCTGCGTCTTTTCCTTTTGGTTCCGTGAGAAGATGCGCTTTCGCTAACCATCCCTCTTTGGGGGAAACTTCAGTTTCGTGGCTGAACTTTGAGTCTGCTTTGCAAGTGGGTGTTGCGAGGGTTTGCAAGACAACAAACAAGCGAGGCCTGCTGTTTGCTTCGCGTGTGCTTTGTTCTTGCTCGGTGTCAAGTCCCGCTTGTTGCGCGAGGTAATAGGTCGCGAGCGAAGCAAACGCGCCAGCTCCATGCACACACTTGCGCGTTTTATGACAAGAGAGAAACTGAACCGCGCCACTTGAAGCTTGCAGAGATGCGGCCGGCACTGTCAAAACTTCAGCCTAGTCCGGTGCGAGGGCTTCTGTCTTGTTAAGCAAGCAAGTCAAGTCGTCAGCAACAACAAGAGTTGTTTGGGTTCGAGGGAAACAAGCAAACAATCGCAACTTGTTTTGTTTGCGGACAGAATCCAGTGAGAGCGAGGGAAGAGGAAGAAGAGCGTGGACCTACTTGTCAGAACGGTTACAACCTGGCGCATCGATTGAGCCAGGAGAGACGCTTTGGGTACAGGATCAAAAGCACCGAACTTTGGCTTGGCAAAGAGGTGGTTGGTTGGTTGGTTGGTTGGGTCGCTCGAGCGACGTGTACCGTAGGAAAGTAACCAGATGGGAGTTACGCGGCAGCGCCAGCTGCTCGCTGCTTGTTCCACGCAAGCCGCGCAAACACCTGGTCGCCACAATAATCCGGGAGAGGGGCGGACACGAGAGCGAGATTGCACAGCGCAAATGTACCGTAAACCACAGCAAGAAGGCGACAGCACACATCCAGACAACCATAGCGCCCGTTGGCGTTGATAGTGTCTTTCTCATGCTGCGTTATCTGTTATGAACTGAGGACCAGTAAGCATAATTCGCAAAATGGATCGACATTATGATAGGCTTCAACAAGTCACATAAAGTCACTGAACGGACTGAGCAACCCACAAAAGCAAGCAAGCGTGCACACACACTTGTGTCGCTTAAGAGACGATGCATCCACTCATCTCCTTCAAGACAACTCTCTCTTTTTCTGTTTCCTTTCCAATCAAGTGGCTTTTCTTTGCGCTAAAAACAGAAAAAAATATCAAAACTTCAGTTTTCTGGGAAGCCTCAATGCTTGTTAAAACCTCATGACATCATGATAAAACCTCCGGGAGTCGTCGCCTTGATCTCTTGGCTTCTAAAACCCCAAGGTTTTATATTCAGCATTGGTTGCACCGATAGTTTTCTCTATGTAACCCATTAACCTTCTTATGGATATTAATATTCAAAAATATAGGTAAATCTAGTGCAAATGCTCTTTATCGCTAGCGATAGCTGCTTTCAGAGGCGATGTTGCTCGATGGACCAAGGTCGCCTCGCGCTGCGTTTACCGTGAGGGATGAGTGTCCGTTCCCCACCTGTTTGGTGGTGTGGCGCCAGCAAGCGAGACCAACAAGAGAAGACCAACAGGCGGTCAGACAAACAAGCAAAGCATAAGCACAAGGGTTTGCTGTGCTTGTTTGCTGGTCAGCCAGCCTGCGGAAACCAAAGCAGCTCACACAAACTCACTCACACAAAGGTGACGCACCGCACACCTTCGCCCCTCTCGCCTCGACGCCGCCGACGTGGACGCGCGGCCTCAGAGCGTACCGTACGTACGCACCGTGAGCCTCCGTACGGTAGGTGCTACCGTCCCTCCACCCCTCCTCCTCAGCCAAACGCACGCACACTCACTCTTACATTGTTGGCCGCGCCGACCACAGAAGAAAACAAGCGAGCGAAGAAGACCGCGAGCGCGAGCGTAAAGAGTGGGACCGCCCGGAGCCGCTCGTCGCTGGCCGCTGCTGGATTGACTGACTGAGTCGACAGTCATTCATTTGGCTTTTGTGTTGGCGTTCGGCCGGCCCTCGTCCCCCCTTCCCCTGCTCTTCTTCGGCCAGTGCGACTATCTTCCTGTTCCGTCCAGTCACTCGCCCTTTGCTTCGCTTCAGCCGCGTGAGGGAGTGCGTGTGACTTGTGCGGACCAAATCTGAAGCAGGAGACCAACGGACGACAACTGCAGTTTCGGCTCAGTCACTTGCGGATCTCGTCGCTCGGTCCCAACGCCCAGGCCACATGATGAGAGATATCAGCGCCAGGTTCAAATACAGCGAGCGCGACGCGGCCAAGCACCCCGCGCAGGCCGCCGCGGTTGCCGCGGTCGTGGACGCCGCTGTATCCCCCCCAGCCATTCCAGCCGCAGTCATCCCAGCCATTTCGACCGCTTCCGCAGTCATCCCAGCCACAACTATCCCAGCAGCCGCTCTCCCGACTGTTGACGCGTGTCCGCCACGCGAGCTCATCCAGCGCTGCCTGCGCAGCTACTACCGTGACATGGAGAACCGCACGGCCACATGGCGGTCCGTGAGCGAGCGCATGCAGGAGGACCTGGCGCCCTACTCGGTGCTTAAGCTTGGCGGCTTCTCGCTCGGCAACATCGCCACGAAGCTGCTGGGCCACGTGCTGGTGCACCAGTCCAACCTGCGCACGCTCGACCTGGGCTTCAACCGCATCACGGACAAGGGTGCGGCGCTGCTGGCCAAGGCACTGGAGCAGAACGCGTCACTCGAGAGTCTCTACCTGAGCGGCAACGACATCGGCCCCGCCGGCGCCAAGGCCATCGCGCAAGCGCTCGCCAAGAACTCCACACTGCGCAGTCTCCACCTGAGCGGGAACAACATCGGCGAGGAAGGCGCGACGTACCTGGCCGATGGACTCAAGGCGAACAGGGGGCTGCGTTCGCTCTACATTGGCACGAACGGCATCGGCAGCAACGGCATGAAGTGTTTGGCTGAGGCGCTCGTGGTCAACAAGGTGCTCGAAGAGCTCACACTGGGCCAGAACAAGATCGGCAGCGGCGGCATCCAGCACATTGCGGCGGCGTTCGCGTCGGGACAAACCGTTCTCACAACGCTGGAGATCGGGAAGAACGCCATCGACCAAGACGGCGCCATCGCGCTCGCCAAGGCGCTCTGCAGCAACACCAACTCGCTCCAGAACCTGTACATCGACAACAACCCGATGGGCGACGTCGGCGCCAGCGCGTTCGGCGCGCTGCTGGCCAAGAACGCGGTCATTCGCGTGTTAGATTTAAGTTATTCCCAGATGTCGCTCCTAGGGCTGCGAGATCTCAGCATGGGGCTCTCGTACAGCAGCTCGCTGCTCTGTTTATTGCTCGACGGCCACGACTGGGCCAGCACCCAGTACATGAAGAAGACGAACGGACTCACTGGCGCGTCGCTGTCGTCCAAGGGCGCCAGCAACTACGCCGCGTCCTGTATCGTCGGCGCGATCAACTCGAACCCCAAGTCCATGCTGCTCAAGCTCACGGGCGTGGATCTTAGTTTAGTCGTCCCCATCACGTCGCTGAGCAGTCCGACAAATACACAGGAGGCGATGGCGATGACAGAGGAAGCAGCAGCATCAACAGCAGCAGGGGTGGCAGGTGAGAACAGCCGCGAAGCAGGCGGAGCCACACGGCGGTATTCAGATACGCTGACGCGCAACGAGCGGGTTCTGAAATTCTTACAAGAGAACCGACGACCAGCGAGCACCGGCAGTGGTAGTAGTATCAACAGCAGCAAGAACAAGCGGAAGAATGTGGATGGCGCAGACTCTCCAGCGTCTTCAGGCAGCGATGCAGAGGCTCCAGAGCCTCCTCTTCACCCAAAGTACCAGCGTCTTGATGCCAATGGTCCAGTCAAGTCAAGCTCTTCCAGCGGCAGCATCGGGAGCAACAGTGACACCATCGCACTTGCAACCTCAACTACTACTGCTGCTATCACGACCGCAGTTGCGCCAACGAGTGCGCCAGCGTCGTACACATCCAGGAGACCTCCACGCGTGGGGCTCCCGTCGCGTGGTTCCATCGTCCAGTTCCCGACTATCCCAGCTGAAACGCGTCTGTCGCTGAAGAGCCCTCGGTACGAGAGCACGATGGAGATCCAGGTGCGCAAGGTGATTGCAGATATTGCGAACCTGCCGTTCAACGCAGACGAGTACGCGACGCTGCAGACGTTCTACTTGGGCGGCTGCCACGGCCCAAAGCAGCCAAAGGAGACCAAACCCAACGTCCCTGAACAGACAACAGCCACGAAGAGTTCGGGTATCTGTTCCGACGCTGTGATTGTGGATTCCAGTGAGTCAAGTCTGTGTCCTGCGTGCCGCACAAGCCGTTTGGCGAAATTTCCGCGCGTGATGGCGCTGAAAGCGCGCCTCGAGTCGAGAAAAGAAGCCACGGAGGCGAAGCTGCTGGTGATCCTGCGCCAGCTGCACTATTTAATCGGCGTCTTCCAGCACGTGGACAACGCGGACCAGCGCATTGACAGCATCCTGGTGGTGGCGCACGACCTGTCTTTGTTGTCGTCGCCGCCGCGTCACCCAGGTCCTCCGTCGCCAGCGCCAGCAAATACAGGCTTCACGCAGCCGGGCAATTGACTCGTGGCGTAGAGCTATTGAGACTGGACTGGACGGGCAGCCAATCCCGGTATAGCAAAACCATTAGAAATTAGAGGCAAATCCGCCACCACTGCCGTCCATCGTCGTCGTCGCGTGCCGTCGATGTCATGTTAGGAGAATGGAGCAAACACGTATTTATTGACCCATTCCTCATTTTCTCAAGTCATTGTGGCGTTGTCAATGCCATGGTCGTCACCAATGGACAACAGCAGTCTCGTATAATGGCACGTACACCATCTAAACATCCTCTAAACTCCCACGCGTCCGTCCAAATTGTCGATGTCTTGTGGTAATTGAGCTGCTCATAACATGATGCTGCGAGCGGCATAGAGCAACGTGCTAGTGACAAAAAAGTATCCATTCTGGATCTCCTCCATACTAAAAGAGCTCTTCGCCATGGAGATCCAGAACAAATTGCAATTTTTATAGCGAGTGCGCCTTTCG
Source organism: Globisporangium spiculum (assembly GCA_023335655.1). Lineage (NCBI taxonomy): Eukaryota > Oomycota > Peronosporomycetes > Pythiales > Pythiaceae > Globisporangium > Globisporangium spiculum. The sequence continues at coordinate 7,774 of JAADVO010001091.1, forward strand.
CATGCACGCAACTGGCCATTTCGTAAAATCTGCCTAAGTACGACCACTCTCATTTTCCTCCAATCCGAAACCTTTACGACCAACTCATCCACTTACCTTAATCCGACCAACCATACGAATATCAAGTACAACAGATACCGCATGGTAGCTACCCTCTCCATTAACCCAACCAAGTTGGTTGGGGTCGCCCGCTTGTTTCCCCACAGAGACAAACGCTCACAAAGCGTCAAAACTCAAACAGCAGAGCTACACACACGTGAAGAGCTAGATACAAATACAACGATGAGCGCCATGAGCATCGCCGACAAGACCCCGCGCGTGGTGGATGAGGTGAGCAAGTACGCCAAGCCCGCGGCGCTGGGCGCGCGCGAGCTGCTCTACGGCACGGCGGGTTTCCGTGAGGAGGCGTCGCTGTTGCCGTCCACGTGCCACCGCATGGGCATCCTCGCCGTGCTGCGCTCCAAGAGCGAGGGCAAGATCACGGGCATTATGATCACGGCGTCGCACAACCCCGGCAGCGACAACGGACTCAAGCTTGTTGACCCGCGTGGTGACATGCTCAAGCAGTCCTGGGAGAAGGTATGTGTGTGTGTGCTTACTGTGCTTATGATGAAGGGACTTTGCGTGTGATACTTATAAAGGCACCGTGTCTGTGTGGGTGTGTGGTGTAGTACGCAGTTCAACTGGCGAACGCCCCATCCGATAAGGTGGTGGACATCCTCGACTCGATCATCTTGGCCGAGAAGATCAACTTGGACCAGACCGGCAACGTGTTCATCGCCAAGGACACGCGCCAGTCCAGCGAGGTGCGTTGAGAGAGAGAGAAACAATCAATCCGCTCCCTGATTTATACCTTTCAATCATACTGATCGTGCTTTAAATTGTATGCTTCTTGTTGACACAGAGCCTGGCTGAGCTTGCCCGCGAAGGCGCGCTCGTCGTGGGCGGCAACGTGCTCGACTTTGGTCTCCAGACGACCCCACAGCTTCACCACCTTGTCCGCATGGTACGTTTTCTATCGTATCCCTCCCTATACATCATCTTACTGATCCATTTTCGAGTTTAACATGTAAATCGCATTGTGTGTGGTAAACAGTGGAACTATGAGCAATTCAACAAGGGTGACTGGGCGTCGGAAGTCGGATACTACAACATGCTCACGGACGCGTTCAAGCAGCTCACTGCGAACATTGACTCCAAGGTATATCAATAAGATCTCTTTAGTGTAGCTCGTAAACGGATTGTATGCTGACCTCTACTGTTCTATTGTGCATTTTCTATTAGAAACTCGAGATGCGCACTCCGCTGTACGTCGACTGCGCGCACGGCGTCGGCGCGCTGCAGCTTGCGAAGCTGGCGAAGGAGCTGGGCGAGTCGCTGCACCTAGAGATCTTCAACACGCCGAGTGACGGCGAATTGAACCACGAGAGCGGCGCGGAGCACGTCCAGAAGGCGCGCAAGCCGCCTGCTGGTCTCTCGCGCGACGCTGACCGCGGCAAGCGTTACTGCAGTCTGGACGGCGACGCCGACCGCGTGGTGTTTCACTACTTTGACCAGGAGGGCAACTGGTGCCTGCTGGACGGCGACAAGATCGCGTGTCTCTTTGCCGAATTCTTCGCTGAGAAGCTCCGCGTGCTCGAGCTCGACAAGGAAGGCGTAACGTTCGGTGTCGTGCAAACCGCGTACGCGAACGGCGCGGCGGCGCACTACCTCCAGTCTCGAGGCATCCGCGTGGCGCAGGCGAAGACTGGCGTCAAGTACTGCCACAAGAAGGCGACCGAGTACGATGTCGGCATTTACTTTGAGGCAAACGGCCACGGCACGGTCGTGATCAAAGACGCGCTCGTGGAGCGCCTGCACAAGTGGGAGAACACGATCCACGACGAGCGCAAGAAGCAGGCTCTCTCGCAGCTGCTCGCCGCGCACCAGCTGATCAACCAGGCCACGGGCGACGCGATGAGCGACCTGCTGTTCGTGGAAGTGCTGCTGATCCAACGCAACTGGTCGATCGCGGACTGGGACCGCATCTATCGCGACCTGCCGAGCCGCCAGACCAAGGTCAAGATCGCCGACCGCAGCGTGATCAAGGCCGACGAGATCGACGACACCAAGGTGCTCGGACCAGACAACCTGCGCGCCGCGCTGGACGAGACTCTGCAGGCGTACTACTCGAAGCAGGGCCGCGGCTTCATCCGCCCGTCGGGAACCGAAGACGCGGTGCGCGTGTACGCGGAAGCGCAGACCCAGGAAGACGCCGACGAGCTGGCACTCACACTGGCCAAGCTGGTGCACCAGCACGCCGGCGGCGTCGGCTCGGAGCCAAACTCGTTTGTCGCGTAAGAGAAAGGAAGAATACTGGGAAGCAACAGCAGATCAAGTGAAAGGAAAGTGTGCGTGTGCGTTGAAAAGCAGTGACTAGTGATCGAGCCTGGCGGGAGCAATGGAAATGGAGCTTCCTGGGCGAGTTTAAAAGCGAGATACAAAAATGCATTGCTGCTACTTTATTTTCTCTTCTTCACGAGCCTGTCTGTCTGTGACTGTGTTTGCAGTCTTCTTGCAGGCTTCCAGATGCTGAACGTGCAGAAGAACTGGTTAAAGAGCTCGATCGGAAGCCTACCAGGCCCAGCTTGGCACTTGACTTTGATGCCGCAGATGCCTAAATAACCCCGCTTTGGGAAGTACCAAATTCTGTATCAGCAAAACAACACCTGAGACTTCAGTACCAGCAGCTGATACTGAAGTATCAGATGCTA
>JAADVO010001092.1:0-10526 GCA_023335655.1 Globisporangium spiculum
ACGACGGCTCCAGCAGCGGACACGGCCACTGCTGACGAGAGCTCGGGTTCCACCGCTAGCGACAGCACGGCGTCGTCGTCCAAGTCCAAGAGCGTGCCTTCGCCGACGCCAACGACGTCTGGCGCCGGTATCACTGCTGCCGCCACCGCCACGGTCGCCGTCACGGCTGCTGCTGCCACCTACTTCATGTAAGCAGTCAGGCAGACAGACAGGCACTCAACCGATCATCCTTCGTCCGAGTGAGCAACCAGTGCTTCTATCTTGCGAGCAGCTCTTTTCAAGTTGTTGGCGAAGCGTTGCCTGCGATCAGCAGCTCTACGATCAGAGGAGGAGCGCATATACAAACCGTATAGTAAACTGATAACCCTAGAAAATACACAGAAAAAGCTCCCACTCCTATTTGAGTCTCTGTTTGATCACTGCGATAGATAGAAATCCAATTCTTATTGCGAACTTGAAGTGCATTCGAGGTGGTTGCTTGTATGATCCAGACCATACACAAAAGAGCTCTGCAAATCAAATGCAGCAGCAATAACAGTGTCAACTACCGCATGATCCCTTTCTTGGGATGTGCCGGGGTTGATTGGCCATTCTCTTTTGCATTGTGAGCCCACATTGCGCTTTTGTTTTTTTGCACACGTCACAAAACGTGAGAATCTGGTGGTGAGATCCTCCAAGCAGCCGTGGTGAAAGCCATCTGGTTGCCACTTGCGGATTTTGCTGAAGCAAAATGTGTTTGCGCCATTGCGGTGCACTACCGGAATCTTTTTCCTAAAGGTATTTGGATACAGATACATCCAAAGTAGCCTTATTAGAGCACCATGGAATGTTTTATGGGTTTATAACTCTCAGATTGTACCGAGTTTTGAGACATTGACACAAAATGTGCGCAAGCATTATGTGTCGTTATCTATCCCGAGCCTGTTCACCCCTCCGGTTGTCCCCGCCCGCGATGCCTCCCCTCAAGCGGCAACAGCGGCGCTTTTTTCACCTCACAACCACAACTTCCATCTTGAAATTGCCCCGCACTCGCGCATTTGAAGAAGAACGCAAGCACAGAATCGCCATGCTCTCGGCTCTCCACCGCGCTGCCGCCGCCGGCCGCCAGAGCGCCGCGCTCTCGCCCATGGGCGCACGCTTCAAGACGTCGCTCATGTCGGACGTGCACGGCACCACCCACGGCAAGAAGCACTGGAAGAACAAGCCGCTCTTCCGTCGTGAGGGCGACAAGAAATTCCGCAACGGCCAGGAAGCCGCCGACATGCTGTATGTGTGCTCTGTTCTCGCCTCTCTCTCTCTCTCTCTCTCTCTGCGTATATATGTTTGTTGCTTACTGTGCTGGTGCTCTACATGTATGCATGAACAGGACGGAGGAAGCTACGCGTCGCGACCCGTACCAGGTAGGTTTTCTACTTTGATTTTTTTTGGCGTGTTTCATCTCCACTGTGGTACTGTACTAACAAGAGCGATTTTGTTTTCCCTTTATCTTTTCCTACACTTCGGAATGGACGACATCAACAGGCCGAGTAAGTCGCCTATGAGATTGGGACAGTGTGATTGGACACCACTCACACTGAAGCATGCAGTAACTAACCATGCCACTTTATCCTCCATGCCAGATTTCTGCAAGCGGTGACCAGCTTTGTCAACTCCGTGGTTCCTGTCTTTGACCGCTACCCAAAGTACGCCTGGGTCATGAAGACCTTAATGGAGCCAGAACGCGTCATCCAGGTAATACTCATTGCCATTCCTTGACTTTGTACGCGTTCGTGGTTTGCAGTCTTCTTACTCACCGCCATTACACATGTCAATGCTGCATAGTTCCGTGTGCCATGGATCGACGACACCGGTAACAGTCGTGTGAACCGCGGTTTCCGCGTGCAGTTCTCCAGCGCGCTTGGTCCGTACATGGGTGGTGTTCGCTTCCACCCGGACACCAACCACGGCACTGCCAAGTTCCTTGCGTTCGAGACGGTATTCCGCAACGCGCTCGCTGGTCCATTCGGTAGCGCTCATGGTGGCTCGGACTTCAACCCGTTCGACAAGAGCGAGGCTGAAGTGATGCGATTCTGCCAGAGTTACATGACAGAGTTGGCGAACTACATTGGCCCACACACGGATATCCCTACGGCTGGTGTTGGTGTCGGACCAAAGGAGATTGGCTACATGTTTGGTCAGTACAAGCGTCTGCGCCAGCTCCACCCTGCTGGCACGGAGGGTATCCTCAGTGGCGGTCAGTACTACTACCCTCAGGTGACGGGATACGGCATTGTGCACTTTGCGAACCGCGTTCTGGAGTCGCGCGGTGAGTCACTCAAGGGTAAGCGCTGTTTGATCTCTGGAAGCGGCACCGTCGCGCTCAGTGTCGCTGAGAAGCTGTTGGATCTCGGTGCGATCCCGATTGGAATGAGCGACTACTACGGTTACGTGGTTGAGCCGGAAGGTTTTACGAAGAAGAACGTCCAGGAGCTCACGCGTATCAAGTCGGAGCGTAGCGCGCGCATCGGTGCGTACATCATGTCGTCCACGACTGCGGTGTACCACCCTGCTGAAGAAGGAAGCATCTGGGAAACTGCTTGTGACTACGTCTTCCCATGCGCGATCCAGAATGATCTCAACGGAGAGGACGTGAAAAAGCTGATCAAGAACGGATGCAAGGGCATCTTCGAAGGCGCCAACCTTCCGTGCAACGATGATGTAAGCGAATGCGCTATGAAGGGTGGTGCACGCATCCAACGCGGTAGACTAACGATTTGTGCCTTTTTTTTCACGTTTGTCAGGCGATTGAGCTCATCAAGCAAAACAACCTCGCGTTTGGCCCAAACAAGGCATCGAACAGCGGATCGGTATGATGGCTGTATATCGTTTGGGATATAGGTTTTTTGTCTTGCCGTTCGACTGTATGACACTCTCGCTTGTCTGTGTACAGTTTGCGTTGGCGACCAAGGGTCTCGGCACGACTGAGCTTTCGGAGGAACAGTTGGACTCGATCGTGAAGGGTAAGCGATGCTCGTTGCGCTTCTCCTAATCACTTCTCAGCCTGAAAGCTAACGATTTACTTGTCCCTTGCATGTTTTGCCAATATCAGAATACATGTACACCCTCCACGACCGTATTGCGGCGACCGCGGAAGACTTTAACGCTCCAGGCGACTTGCACATTGGCGCCAACATCACCGGCTTCTTGAGTGTCGCGCAGGCTATGTTCCGCCAAGGAGTGGTGTAAATCTTCAAACGAAACTCGGTGTTTGTAGGAATGATTCAACACATGTTGGAAAGGTGCCTCTGCATAAGTAAGAACTTCATGTGCCTTGTTTGAGCTGATTGGCAATGTATCAGTTGACTCGGCTAATAGTCTCGAAGAGAATGAAAAACTAGGTGGAAATTGTGGAGCAAAGCTTGTCAGCGGTGTTGTATCATCTCGCCGCGAGCATACGAAGGATCCTGTTGTCGACCCGCCAGGCATTGACGACAGCTAATCGTATGGTGATAATGTTGCGTTCATTTCAGTCGCTCTGACTTTCTGACTCGATCGTTCTGCAACCACGACGCGCCGTTTCATGCTAACGTACCGATTGTCTTCTTCCACGCCAGTTCTTCAACTTCTTCAACTTCACACATATATAGCGGTTTCCAACCAAAAGTATGTTATTCATTCTGAGTGTTTCTGCGCAATGCCCATGATGATGAACCCAACATGAACCCAGCACGAAGCGATGCGGTCGCCAGTAGGGAGTTACTGTATTTGATCCAGGATTCGAACTCCCGCCAGGTTTCAGTCCACGCCCCAAAACCACCTGGATGGTGCGAGAGATCACTTTCGATTCCACGTTTTGGCACTCAAGTTCAGCGCAGCATTTCCATCACCTCGAGTCTCTTGTGTCAGCCACAGCCATGGTCAGCACCTGCTATTTCCAGCTCTTTATCTTGTTCTGTTCAGTGTCAGTGGCTGCTAGCGATAGCGAAGCAGCATCGAGGAACTGCACCGGTATGATCGAACTGAGCTCCACGTCACCGACCGAATGGCAGGTGTCCTGCTCGACCGACAAGACGTTGACAACAGTGTTCGATCCGGAGCTTCTCACGTCGATCTCGATCAACAAAGTCAAGACAGTGGAGCTCACGCCAAAGACCGCTCCGCAACCAATCGAGGTGCGTATCCCTGCGACATTCGTGGTAATTGGAGAACTCCAGTCGACATCCGTGACAAAGCTGTGAGTGTTTTTGATCTATTGCATGGACTATTAGTGCTTTGTGAGCTGTAATAACGGTGTTGTTCTCTTGTAGGGACATTGGACGAAGTTTGACGCTGAGAAGCAGATCTACCATCACGATTGCATCCACAGCGTTCGCAAAGATGAAAGCACTCAAGAAGCTGTGAGTCACACCTGAGTCTAAGCGAATGTTTCTGTTACTATAACACACTAACCTGATGACCTGCTTGCGCTCATTACTAGCACGGTGGTGGGCTTCAACGTGACGATCGAGAAATCGCGCTGGGTCATCCCAGCATCGCTCAATGAGCTCTCTATCACCCAATGCAGACTCGGCAAGTTCGATGTGAAGGTCGAGGGCGGTGCACTCAACTTGACGCAAGTGTAAGTGTATCGACGGTTCTTTTTCGCTCTCAGCCGTGTTGTTCAAAGCACAAAGATCCTTATTGTGGCGTTGTATTGCGATGCCATACAACAGAGATCTGTCCTACTCCAACCTCACGGCTCTCCCCGACTTCATCTTCACGACCAACAAGTTCAAGAGGTGTGCATATTGCATAGTGTATCCATCGGCTGCAGTTTGGAAACGTCATGGTTTGCTCAAGCTCACATTTGTCTCTGGTGCTGATTATTTGTCTTAAAATAGGGTCAACTTGCTTGGAGTGAAGTTCCCGCCACTCAAGATCAGCGCTCGTCGCTACGCGCGACTGCTGCACCTACTCGCTGCCTCGAAGCTCCAGGTTTCTTCAGTCGCAAACTACACTGGCACATGCGAAGGCGGTGAGAAGAAGACGGTGAAAAGCGCCCAGAACTTCCTACTTTGCGTCATGAAAGAGGGCGAGGACGATGATCTTGTCGTGGATAGCGATGAGGACGGGCCGCAACCACCAGGCTCAATCTCCGCAAACAGCATTGTCGCGAGCTCGACAGAGATGACGGCGTCCAGCGTGAGCAGCAACCACTCCGGGTCGATTACGCCAGCTCCGACGACGAACGCCGCTACTTCTGGTAGCGTCTCGTCTGGACACCCCAGCCAGCGTTTCACGACGCTCGCAGTGACTGGGAGCGTCTTGTATGCGCTCTTCGCTTCAAGTTAGTTGCGAGCTGTTGCAAAGGAGTGAGAGTGCTGTCCTTGGTGATATGCATAAATGTACTATGACGTAACCTCTTGATAATGTTTCTTTACACTTAATGGACTCCAGTCGTGAAATGGCCCGAGTCATTTGGCGCGTGAGATCGTGAAGTTGTCGATGATCTCGTCCGTATCGCCCCGCCTGAAAGCTTACTCAAGGTGCTCAGCAGAGTACAGTTCGAGCTCCACTGATTGAAGCCAGACGCTTTGATGTCTCTCTTCAAGTCCCACCGTGAGCTTTCTTCCTTTTTTTCCTATGAAAATGCTCGTGCTGAATTTCTCGAAACTGGTTGGTTTCTACTAGAGTACTGCTGAAGAAATTCGAAGCTCTCAGAGGAGTCAGTAAACGTCGAAGCTATCAAGCGACATCTGAGATCTGAAAAAGCACACTGTTCTCATCAAATGAACTGCGGAGACTGAGAGACTAACTGATGGCTTGACAAGCGAAGCCACACTCGCGAACGAAAAGCGGAACGAGAGCGGAACGCGCTTCCGGATGCTACTGGTTTTTCTGTGGAAGATCTGCAGAGGCAAGTCGGTGGTCTCACGCTTGCCAGAGGAGTGCACCGAAGAGTCCAGAACTGTTTGACAGTGTCTTCGGTCCAGTCACAAAGCGATCATTCGCGTCATTCGTGGATGCCTCTTCAAGTGGATTGATTGTCAAGCGCGACTGCTTTCCTTCTATGGAACACCGCTAACGTACTCCATTTCGGCTCCAGTACTCTACGCGCCACCAGGCACCACGCACCGCAATGGCGCTCACTAAACGGCGGGTTGGTTCGCGTCGCATCGCTGACACGCTTGATCTTTCGCGCTCACTAGTGAATACTTTTGAAAGCGCGCACTGCTCCAACTGTCCGTCCGTCTGTCAGTATGCGTGTCGTGCGTCGTGGCGCCTGTAGCGTGTTCTTTGTCGTGATTCTGTCGTTCCTATCGAATGCGGTTGGCGTGCACGCGAATGGACTCGTGTGCGACCATGTCACGCTCAGCGCCTCGTCGGCGAGCAAGTGGAACGTGTTCTGCGACTCACTGGCGTCCACAAAGCTCACGTTCGACCCGAGCCAAGTGCGCAACTTCTACGTCGGCCAGACCAACTCGGTTGCGCTGCAGGCGCAGAAGCCCAACCAGGTCTACCTCTCGTTCGCCTTCCATCGCGTGCAGGACCTCGTGTCAACCAAGCTTACTTCTTTGTACGTTATGGCAGAGAGCGAGATGTTGATGGTGTGGCTTAACATCAGAGGACTGATCTTTTTCTCTGTTGACTATACGCAGCTCGTTGGCAGCAGCGCCGGAGTGGGTTCACAAGAAGCAAGTCGAGATCTCGCCCACCGCGTTCACGAAGCTGTCGACCTTGGAAGTCTTGTAAGCACTCCATGCTTTATTCACCATATATTCTTCTGTTTGCACTGGGTTCCGACACTCCCTCTTGCCTGGACAGACAACTTCGCGACATCCCCCTCGCCGGTAACGAGCTCCATCTTGTGCTGCCACCTTCCATCAGGAAAATGTGTGTGACACCACCATGGTACACCAGATCTGGAGATGCTCTCACCCCGTACTAATTCGCCTACTACCTCTATTCAAACGTGGATCACAGCTCGATTGTCGGCTGCGGGCTTGAACAACTCTCCATTGAAATGGCCGACGGCTCGCCACTCTCGTCCTCTGCAATTATTGAAATGTGCGTGGGTTGTTTGATCAACCAGCCTCTAATATGGACACGTACACTGATGACTCTTTCTATGTGTGTGTCTCTGTTTTTGACAGCGACCTCCACACCAACGCGCTCACAGAGATCCCAAGCTTCTTCTACTCTCTCCCTAGCGGCGTCGCCAAGTAAGAATACCGCACAAGTATCATCTCTCTGCTGCATAAGCTGATACTAATATCCTTTATTCAACTCTGCATTCTCCTTAGCCTCGACACCCGCTTGAACAAGTTCAGTCGCGTCGCAGTGTCCGCCTCTGACGAGACGACGCTAGAACGGTGGATGGCAGAGGGCTCTTTGCAGATCGACAACATCGCGCCTGGCGACGGCGGGTGCGCAGACGGCACTGTGAAGCAGTTCCAGAGTCTTTCGCAGAAGTTCTCTATCTGCATCACTTCCGACTCTGGCCCAGAATCCGCAAAAAACGAGGACTTTGTTCTCCCTGGCAACAGCAGCCTCATGTCCACACCAGGCGATTCAGGCGGCAGCGACTCTGCATCTGGTTCAGACGACGACGATGACGACGATTCCTCATCAACCTCAGGGTCCGTCACTCCAACACCTTCCCCAGCAGCGTTCAAAGGCTCTGAAACCCGAACCAAGACTTCTCCGTCGCCGTCAACGACTCGTCGTCCGGTCACGTCCGCTTCTCAGCAAAACGGCAGCGATGAGAGTGCGACCGCCGCAGCGAGTGCTGGCAAGAAGAACGCAGACGACGCATCTTTCCCTGTCGTCATCGCGATCTCACTCTCCTGCGGCACGCTCATCACGCTCACGATCGGCTACTCTTTCTTCCGCCGGCACCACATGAACGAAAGCGCAGCAAGCCGCGTTGTCTCAGACAGCATGGAGAAGCCGCTCCGACCGCTGGGATCGCTCTGGACCTCTCTCGGCACGGAAGAATTTTCCTCGTTCATGGGTCGGAGGAACTCGTGCTCGGGCGCCACTGAGTGCTCCATGGTAACGCCACCTCCTGAGCTGCGGTCAAGTGAGGAATCACGATTCAGGGGAGACGGCAGCGCGCTAAGTTCACTCTCGACACTCGCGACGCCCATCGGAGGGGAAAGCTGCAGCAGCTACGACACGGTGAAATTTGGCGCTAGTAGCGGATACTCGAACATGGGCTCACCGAGCGAAGACGTCCCTGTGCTGGCCCAGGGCTTCATCATGAGCAAGAGCCTGCAGTCGCTCACTGGGGTCACGAACTTCTCGTTCGACGAACCACCTAGGGATTCCGACGTGGAGGACCGTCTCGCCGCGCGAAAGAAGCTGCGCAAGGTGATGGAGACGATCTTGAAAGAAGACGGCGGCAGCATCAGCACCAACATCACGATCAACGACGAGACGTACGAGTGCTTCGGGAGTTTGGAGGAGACGCAGTACAGCTTCATCTGCAAGTGTCATCCCGTAAGTGACGCGAGCAAGAAGCTTTGGCTCAAGGTCTTTATCGAGCACGACGCGATCTACGCCGCGAAGGAGTACCGCGTGCTCCAGCTGCTGCAGCGCGAGCCAAAGTGCGCCGCGTTCGTGCCGCAGCTGGTGGACGTGCAGACCCACAAGCGACTGCACAAACTCAAATGCTCGGTGCTGCTCATGGAGATGGGCACGTCTACTACGTTTCTGCATGTTGTCCGCGGCCAAATGGAGAAGTCGTCGCAGTTCTCGGTCGTGCACCAGCTGAGTCGCGTTGTACACGCGCTCGAGTGCCTCCACTCGTGCCACTTCATCCACGGGAGCTTGAATATGAAGACCATCGTGGTGTTCGACAGCAACAAGCTCAAGTTTCGCGACTTGGAGCACGCCACGCGGTTCAAGGGCGATGTCCACGGCTACACACAGGCGTCCGTCGAGTTTCTCCCGCCAGAGATGGCTCGCAATGTGCTCTGCAACGGCTTCTTTGACGGCTCGGAGGGCTCCATCAGCGCCGAACCCATCACGGCGTCCTACGCGTTCGACATCTGGAGTCTCGGCGTGATGATCCTCAAGATGTACGCGAGCGGTAAACACTTGGACGAGTTCAGCGGCTGCAGCCACCCGTCGGACATGCTTTTGCGACTCGCGCAGCCGACGTTCCACTTTGAGCGCTCCATCGGGCTCTATGTGCCGCACGACGACGTCAAGGACCTCGTGCGCCAGTGTCTGCAGCGCGAGCCGAGCTTCCGGCCGCGCATCGACGCGATCCTGCGCCACCCCGTGTTCCAGGCGTACGAACACGAGCTGTCGCTCCAGAGCGCGCGTCCGACAGTCGTGTCGCAGCGACGCGGCGAGGGCAACAGCAAGGGCTCAAGAAATGAGAAAGCGCTGAACGAGGACGCGCCACCAAGTCTCTGGCTGTTCCTGCCGCCCACAGAGATCGGACTCGATCGCTGCCTGTCGATCGACGACTGGGTCATCCAGATGAAGCAGCTGCTGCAGCAGAGGAAGCCCGGCGATCCCGAGCTCGCGTTCCCGCTGGTGTTCATGTGCGAGTCGAGCGAGGGACTCGACCGGCCCTGCGAGTCCACCGGCGCGTACAAGTTTCGCGTGACGGTATCGCTCTCGCTGCTGCCGCTCGTCGTGCCACTCGTGCAAGAGACGACGCTCTTTCTAGAAGCCAAGGCGGCGCTCTCGGAGCTGCACATCGCCGAGGTGAGCGGACTGGGCAAGCGCCAGTGGACCGAGCTCATGAACTTCTATCGCGCGCTCGAGAAGATGCTGCTCGCGCCCGTGAGCTCATTCACGCAAATGATGCTCACGCCGCTGCAGGAGCTGCTCACCAGCGGCGACCGCACCAGCGCGCAGCAGGTGCTGGACGAGGTCAAGTGTCTCGTGTTCAGCGAGGAGAAGCGCGAGCACGTGGCGAGTCTGCTGGCGATCGTCACGACACCAGGGGCGAAGAGTGGCGGCGCAAAGGCTCTTCGCTCAGACAGCAACAACAGTCAGGAGTGGGCGGCGCTGCGCAAGTGCCAGTTGGATAGCGACACGTCGTCATCCTCGGACAGCACGCGGTGGCTCTGTCGTGATCACATGCCGTGAATGGAAACGTTTTGATTTGCGACCTTGAATTTGCGAGTCATGGCGTGTTCTGCCGTGCCGTTACTACAAAGGTAGTGAGCTTTGATGGTGTGTTGTGGGTTATTGCTCGTTCATTTTTGGGTCACAGCTTAAAACGAGTGCAAATAGGGTATATGTGTAGGCTATCCTAAATAAATATACAGTATCCAAATATTCGTCCTAAAAGCCGAAAAGAAAAAAATACTGGGCAAATAGGTGAAAGCTCGACTATGTTCGCTTGAGCTCAAATTTGACTGGACAAATCGTACCTTACAGATTTTAGGGACGGTATTTAGTTTAGGGAAAACCTAAAGGCAGGCAAAGATTTGACTAAAGGCAGGCAAATTTGAAATATTAGTGTGTCGCACATAAATTGGCTTGCAGATTTTAGTTGAGGAATGCGCAGCAGTTCCGATTGAAGGTGCGCGCTCACGAGACGG
>JAADVO010001093.1:0-10522 GCA_023335655.1 Globisporangium spiculum
CGAGCTCCTGGGCGATGACGTCGGCGCTCTTGCACTTGGTGGCGTCCGGCGCCCAGTCCGGACCGGCGCGGATGTTGTAGTTGATGCCGTGGCACTTGAAGTTCTGCGCCGAGACGTACTGCTGCTGGGCTGTAGCCGCGAGCGCCGCGAATGCGATCATCATCGTCGAGGTGCGCACCATGTCAGTTTATCTGTCTGGGTTCTTGTGTTTCTTGCTGTCCTTTGCGCTTGAGCAGGAGACGGCGTGTTGAGGAATGAGAAGATGAGCAGCAGCGTAGGCAGGGGCTTTGAATCCTTCCAGACTGTAGCAGGGAAGCTTCTCGGCGATTGCTCAGCCAAGCGCTCCAGATGGCGTCATGAATGGCGTACGTGTGCTTTAGAAAGGACACGGTCGCCTATCAAAAAGATCGCTCGACGTACTGAAGACACTCGGTAAAGTGTTTTCCTTGTAGCATTAAGGAGAAACAAGGACCCAACAGCGTGCCAAAGCGAGAGGCTGGTAACTTTAGCGGGATTTCTGTGGACGTTGAGCTTTTGCAGCTGGTGGCTCTTTGTCGCATCGAAACGGCTGTCCTACTTTACTGAACCTTCAGTAATTAATGTTATCTGAAAGCAGTTTGAACTTCAAGCGCTAATATAAAAGGACTTTGAAAATGAATACCCTGCTGAAACCGAATCGAGCCAGACCGAAGAGTCAGCACCAGCACTGAACCAGATGGAACTTGCGAAAAGATCAGATCCAAACACAAGCCATGAGGCTTTTGTTTGTCTGACACATCATTGCCAATACTGCCAGTAATCTAGCTCAATGGAAGGAAGGCTCTCATGATGAAAACAGAGCCAAAGCGCACGTGTGGGCGTGTGCATCTGCTATCATGTCCGCCTGCTTGTCCATGTATCGCGGGCGTGCTTGCGACGGAAAATCCAGTCGCGCCGCCGTGGCTTATGCCAGTCGGAACGGACGAACGGACAGGCGAAGAGGAAATGCGCTCGCTCGTTCAGCTTAACGACACAACTGATAGAGCGAGAGAGAGATCGAGAAGACGACGATGGTCGATGCTGGTTTGATGACCATCGGTCTCCGCTTTACATAACAATCCTCGGTTCTAGCGCCATATAATAATGCAATGCCGTAGGATCGCTCCGTACGCTTGCTTGTTGATGCCTCTATCTACTAATAGAAACGACAGAAGAGTAGTGACTGTGCACTGGATATAACGTTGCTTGACAATTGGACACTACCTACTGTAGGAGCATGTGCTTGTTGGAGGGATACATCCTCTTCCGTGGTCAACACTTGGTGATTTTGTAGAAGCACTTCAAAGACTCTGTCTCGCAGTAAGCAGCAGTATGTACATATATAAGATAGTAATGCTACAATGCCACAGTAGCCTCTGCTTGGGGTGACAGAGGCACAAGTGTACTTCCAGCTGCTGGTCTATTACGAGGAATGGGTTAGTACGTTCAGTGGTTGATGTCCTCATGGTGTCTGCTGCTGTCATTTGTGGCAGTCGAGGTGGTCTCCACTGTTCGTTTATCATTTGCAACAGCACAGCACACTGTGCAGCTCAGTAGACGGACACAACATGGATAGACAAGCATGCGATTGACAAAATCTCCAGTCGCGCCACTGCCATAGGCTGCCTATAACCAGTTGAAGTTGGTTTGTTTATGCATTGCTGATGGCTCCTTTAGTATCAGTGGATAGTCTTGCGAGTGTCCGGCCTCGCGGAACTACTGAAGTTCCCAAGTTCACTGCCAGGGCTTCTTCAACCCCACGAAGAGCTCCGGTGCGAGTTCAGTAGCAAGATACTGCAGACACATCGAGCAAACCCTTTGGTTTGCATGAACCTCACGTCACAGTTCACAAGACAGACAAACTGCAAAGCCAATTCATCACACTCACAACGCACTTCGCATTTCATTTACGTTTTTCAAAAAACCACAACCACGAACTGCCAGTGCTAATTAACTACACTCTCTACGTATCACGTGATTGCACCTGCTTAGTCTACACGTCGCAGTCCTTGCGCTTCTTTTTGCCGGAAACAGCGAGATCTGCGCTTGAGCCCGTCTTTGAAGCAGCAGCGGCAGTTGCCGTGCTCTTGTTGTCAGTCACGTCAGCGACAGCAGTCTCCGTGGTCTCGGCGTCCGTCGAGTCGGCCGAGTCATCATCGCCAGCATCGTCACCAGCACCAGAAGCAGCAGCAGCGTCAGTCGAGCTTTCAGGGCCGTACGCGTTCGCCTCTTCTTCGCTGGTGTTGGACTCGTCCGTGGTGATCACGGTCTCCTTGGCTGGGGACGCAGCAGCAGTGGCTGGGGTCGCAGCTGGGGTCACCGTCGGAGTGGTAGGCAAAGCAACTGGAGCAGCCGTCGCCTTGGTCGGGAGATTGTCACCGGCGTCCGCCGAAGAAGAGCTGGAGCTGCTGTCAATGTCGAAATCCACATCCGCTGAGCCAGACGCCGAAGTCGAAGTTGAAGCCGACGACGAGGCCGAAGCCGAGATCGAAGCAGCAGGTTTGAGCGCCGAGTACGCCTCCTTGATCTCGCCGTCTTTGTCGAAGATGCCAAAGTACGCCTCAACTGTGCTGTTCGCCGACGCGCTCGTGAGCTTCCAGCTCTCGTCAAAGCCCGCAAAGTAGTAGTACTTGAGGTTGTACTTCTGCGCGAGCTCGTAGAAGCCGCGGAAGTAGGTCGCGGCGTTCTCCATCGACGCCTTGGAGCCCTTGGCCTCGACGCCGTCAGTCGGATACCCGGTCTCGCCGATCACGATATCCTTGCCCTTGGCGATCTTGGCCAGGCGCTGCAACTTCGTGTAGAGCTGCGCTGGTCCCTTGTCCGCGGCGATCTTGTCCCAGAACGGAAACACATTCGGCGACGCGAAGTCCACGACGTCGATCAGCGACGGGTTGCGGAGGTACTCCTCGGTCGTGTCGGCGAGCGTGATCGGGATGCTCAGCTTCTTGGTCGTGCAGAGCGACTTGATCTCCTTCACGTTCGCGATCGCGGTCGCCAGCTTCACGTCGCGGCGGTACAGGGCTTCGCTGCCGACGTAGATCGCCGGGGTGTTCTCGGCCGTGACGAGTCCTTCCTGGCCGATGAGCTCCTCAAGCTTGAGCTTCTCGGCGGCGAACGTCGCGGCTTCCGGTCCGACCCAGAGTCCGAGCGAGACCTTGAGTCCCGCCTTGTTGGCCAGAGGGATCACTTTGGCCGCCTGGTTGCAGTCCGTAAGTGAGTAGAGGCGGATGGTGTCCGTGATGGTCTTGAGCTTGGCGAGCTCCTGGGCGATGACGTCGAGGCTCTTGCACTTGGTCTCCTCCGGTTCCCAGTCGGCGCCGGCGCGGATGTTATAGTTGACGCCGTACAGCTTGAGACCCGAGGTGGCAGTCGTAGCAGTCGTAGTCGTAGTCGCCTTGGAGCTCGCGGTCAGGGTAGCCGAGGCCGAGGCACTGACCTGAAGGGCCGGAGTGGTCGAGAGCAGCGCAAGCGCGGCAGCGGCGGTGGAGAGTACACGGACCATTGTGGCGTGTGGAGAAGCTTACCGATTTTTTTACAAGAGCGGTGGGTGGAGTAAGTATCTCTCGGGCGTGGAGTGCCGAGGAGATGGAAAGTTGAGAACTGAGCGATACATGTAGTTGACGTCGAGGAGCTCGCGTGAGAGAAAGAGAGCTCCATAGGCATGCGCTGTAGAAGAACGCCCCGATTACTGGATGAGCAATGTGGGTCAACATTGTCCTGTTGGATGGAGGGAACGAGGGAATCGGCAAGCAAGTGAATGGTTGATGATGATCCTGTGGGCACTCGCGCGAGAGTCAGCAAGCGCAAGCATGAGGAGCGCGAACGAGCGCAAGAAAGACGAAGAGAGAGAGAGAGGGAGAGAACTTCCGCCAATCAGCCTCCGCCAATCGTCGTCAAGTCAACGATCGCGTGAACCAAGAAGCGAGAATCCGACGATAGCCAGAACTGAATACTCCTCTTTTAAACAATACATCACCATGCCAATCAAATTATTTCTATTTTTACTGTGCAAATAACTTATCGTAAATAATAACCTTCGTCTATGAATAAATCTGATGGTACAGGCTAAATAGACAAAGAAAGGAAGTGCGAGTTGCCAAGGGAGAAAGTCACGGAGGAGAGGGGGATGGGCGCCGAATGGGTCCAACTGGCGAGAACGAGACCTTCTTTCTTGCCGCGGGTGAAATTGCGTGACTGAAGAGTTCAGACCTAGGTAGTAAATGCTTTGTATGAAACCCTAAGGGTGTGACCACCCCAAGGTGTACTGTAAGCTCTCAACAACGCCGATGGGCTCCTCCAGACAACTCCAGCATGCTCTGAAATTGCTCCGCTCCAGCCTCCTTGTGCTGATCTCATGCGACCAGTCATCGGGTGTACAGGTAATCCTCCCAAATTGATACGCGCTTTTTCAACAGATAGAATATAATATCCTGGAGGCAAGCAGCAATAGAGACGTATAAAAAAGTAAAGGTCAGCAAGTACCGTCACAGTTACGACAGTTGCACACAGGCGACATGCCAATTTCAAGTCAAAACGAAGGAGTCAGAAGAAACGGACAATCAAATGAGATTCAGAAGGGGGATTTACCCTGACAACCCTCCCATCGCGCTCACATACACGTGCACGCATTCGCACACACGTCATGGCTCTGCGCAAATGTTCGCATCGTTGTTTAGTAGTTTCTGAATTGGTGGTGATTCAAGATGCAGCCTTTCAACACTCTCTACAAGTCCGTACATCTCATTGTCGAGTATGTATGTGTGCCTCCAACAATTACTTGTCGTTGTGTGGGTTACACTCTCCCAGGCTTCTCGCGCTCAACGCATTGCAGTAGGCATGTCCACATTGCAGAGCTTGTCGAGCTTTCGCAACATGCACTCTCTTCCTGTAACCATAGCACGATCCAGCACTTCGCCAAGACAGTCTAGCGCGTGGCGCATCTGGCACTTGCTGAGCTGTGCTTTAAGCTGCCGAATGATGCCGGTGTCTTGTGGGTGCATCTACAGCTTGACGTTGGATAATGGCTCGTCCATTCGATGCGAGGAAGCGTTGTCGAGGAGAAGCAAAACGCGACAGCTCTCGTCTCTCATTGACTCGTTGAATTGGCTTACCCAACTCTAGAAAAGCTGAGTAGTCATCCATGCCTTTGGCGTGCCAGTATAGTCAAAACCCAACTCTGCGCTGCCCTTTCCACCGAAGCACCGAGGTTGCTTGCTCGTATCGACGAAGAGTAGCGGAAGCTTTGTAGTCCCATTTGCGTTGCACGCAACTGCAACACTGATCCTCTTCTTTGAATTCTTCCACCCCGAGATTGGCCGAGCCGAGATCGGCTTGCTTGGTGGCGTACAGTAAAAGCATGCCGTCTCGTCAAAGTTGAAGATGTCGCGCCTCGCGTAGCCGGATGTACTGCGTTGCAGAAATGCTCTCCCCTCGTCAGCAGCGTCCATATTGACAGATGCAGCTTCGCCATGAACGTGCTTCGATGTCAAGTTATGGCGGATCTTAAGCTTGCATAGCCAACCATTGGTGAACGCCGTGGCCATGAACGTCTTGCTGGCTGTCTGTGGCGCTACTGTGACGAGTTTTTCTCGAATTCGCACTGCCTTTTTGCGAATGATGGCGTTGGTGACAGCAAGTAGTTGCAACTCTTCACACTTCGCGATCCACAGCAGCAACTCCTCCCCAAGCTGGCGGCAACACACGTTTCTGTTGATCTTGGCGGCTGGTCTAAGCACAGTTGCGTTCTTCGATGGCTTCAATGCTCGGTGCAAAGTCATTTGTAACGGCGGGTGAGCGAGCTTGAACGTGGTCACGGCCCACTCAGCAAGCTTTCGCTAGGTCATGGATGGAGTTGACGCGGAGTGATCTCGGAGCTCTTGCTTCTGCATGTTAGAGAGGCAAACGTAGTTCAAGTTGGCCGGCATTGCTGGGTAGTTTTGTTAGTTTATTTGTGAGAGAGCGTTTGAGCACTCACTCCGAGACTGTTCTACATTGGTGGCTACGAGCTTGCGCATAGATTGGTGGTTTGCGAGCGTACGGATGTCAAAATCCACACAACATTTTGACATTTTTGAAGAGTGCAGGTTGCAATCCTTAGCTATCTATTTTGAAAGGGTATGTATTTTTAGTGGTGTATCAATTTGAGAGGATTGCCTATATACCGATTATGTCTTTTTGGGAATGACATCATGCTCAATTCCTTCAAGGAAATCGGGCCTGCTGAGAGCCGCAAAGACGGATTTTCCTTCGGGGAGATAGCCCCCGGGATTTTCTTTCGAGACCCGCCAGCACCCGGAAAGCGAAATGAGGCAGACTCACAAGCAGGCAAGAGTCTGCTTCATTTTGCTCAAGGACACACAGAGCCCAAAAGCGCACGCCTTAAGGCAGCTCCGAGAAGCAGAGGGCGAAAGGGAAGATCTTGAGAATATGCGCTTTTAATTAGAGATTTTTGCTTTAGAGTGTGCTTTAGATGAAAATCACCTGTACCGCGTTCAGTTCCAGAATCCTGCACTCCATCCGACAGGCTTCATTTCTCTATCCACCCTATTTCTATTTGCAAGAGTATATCCATGGAGCAAGCAAGCCACGGGGCGGTGCGGCGATTTCAGCCTCTGATCGGGTTCCCCGGTCGACTAATCCCCTCTCACGTGCATAAATGCCCTTAGTGTACACTTCAAGCAGAGATAAGCGAAAGAGCGACCCACGGCCAGTCCACCTGGTGCGCTCTGCGTGAACCTTTGTTAGTGAACAAGGCATAGTGCCTCTACGTGCTCGCGCCTTCGCGGGTAGATTCGCTGAAGTCAGTGACGAGATCCACCGCCAAGCCTCACTTAATGTTGGCACATTTTAACAAAGAGCCTCGATGTTTCCTTCGGTATAGATAAGGGCAACTTTGCTCACAACCCCCGTGCGGATTGTTTTTCAAAGAACCAATGAGCCATGGGAACTGACACTTTTCAGCCTCTGGCTATTTTCTCTGCTTCCCCATGTTTTGCCCTAGGTGATCCCTGGCAACTCGCGGGATTACCTGGAGGCTCAGTAAACACCTCTGCGATCGCGTCTGATAACTTTGTAATGCTCCTCACACATGGGTGTTACATCGGACGACCACGCCTCTTTAGCGCCGCGTTGTTGCTCTCGCTGATGGCCACCAATAAGTTGCAGCAACAGGTTAACCGAGGCGAGGCTTGTTCCTGGCGAGCAACACTGACGACCGCCACGCTCGCGTGGGTGGCATCGAGGAATGCTCCTGGTCGCTAGTCGTGTCTGCGCTCTATGAGCCGCGTGGCACATCGCGCATTCGGTGCGATGTCGCTGGCTCGGAGGTCGACGCATCACAATCACACACTCGCCTGATTGCTTGTCATTAGGTATGCGTCGTCAGCACGCTGCTCTCATTTCATTTCCCATCGATCGATCACTTGGGATCGGTCCTCCTTCTTTTTCACTGTCAGTTACTCTCGAGACTGGAAGCGTGACTGCAAGGGATCTGCTTGGGTTGCTCCGGCCCAACGCCTTCTTCGGTGCACGTTCTGACCTAGTGGCGTGATAAGTTCGCGTGGGGTTTCGATGGCTCTGGCAGTCCGTCCCCTGTCTGTCGACTCCCCTCTCAATCGTCCAGGCGGCAGGCAATCGCAGATCTCTAGACATGGCCGATTAGTCCCCAGGATGCGAACTTCATTCAGTTGATGAGCTGAGGGTGGCGTGTGGTTTGCTCCGCATAACTGTGTGATAGACTATGTACCTCTTCTGGATGTGGCAGTGCTGCCGCTTAACTGTATACCAATGCAATGCCGACTGGCACTGGACACGGCTCGCTCGCTCGCGCTGGCTTTCGCGACGCCAATATTTTAATTAGATAGAGCGAGGAAAAAAGACGCCATGAGCCTCCCTCCCTTCTTCCCTCACTGCTCCATCCTTCCGTCCCTTCTTCGAAATGGAACGAGCGATTATGGAGAGCTACGAATTCGCATGGACGCAATGGATCTAAACAACCACACGCCACATCTCAAAGGATGTGGTTGCCTGCTATTGGTTTGGCTCAGTCAGAGCCAATCGCTCGCTCTATTGCAATGGAGAAATGTGGGGGGGGGAGAGGCAGCAACAGTAACTCACGAGTCTTCTGCATTATTGACAGTGAGGGTGTAAAATGGATGTTCAGCTGCATTACTACTGTTCATAGCACCTCTCGTGCATGGACGCATTTCGCTGGACGTACGTACGCACGAAGTATTACAAGCAGCGCTTCACCTTTTTGGTTGGTGGGTGACGGGTGGGCAGCTTCGGTTAGTAATCCGCAGTGGAGACCGTGCCGTACACCTCGGCGTCCAGAGTTGCGCTGTTAGAGGTGCTGGCTCCACTGGACGACGATCCAAAGAGCGTGTTGCAGTCCGTCGAGCCAGAAGCGGCGGCGGTCGATGCGTCGGAGCCGAACAACGTGTTGCAGTCCAACGAGCCCGAGGAGACCGACGCAGCAGTGGTGGTGGTAGTAGTGACGTCCGCATCGGCGCCAACGGAGCCACTGGTGACACTAGTGGCGGAGCTCGAGCCAAAGAGTGTGTCGCAATCCACTAATCCGGTCGTCGTGGTCGTCGCGGTTGCGGCGGTCGATGCATCGGATCCGAACAGCGTGTTGCAGTCCACTGAGCTAGACTGGGTGTCAGCGTCAGCAGCCACAACAGTCGTGGCTGACGGAGTCGTGGATGCGGTGATGCTGCTACCAGAGTCGGAGCCGAAGAGCGTGCTGCATTCAACGGATCCGTCCGAGCTCTTCGAGCCAAAGAGCGTGCTGCAGTCGAGCGATCCGTCAGCAATAGTAGTCGTTGTCACCGAAGCATCCGCAGTCGTCGTGGTAATAGCTGCAATGATGCTGCCGCTGGACGAAGTGAAGGTTGTGGTGGTTGAAGTGCCGCTGTCCGACGTCGCGCTCGAAGCGTACGCGTCAGTATCTGCAGAGACCGTACTAGCAACCGAGTCGTCAGTTGAAGGTGTGGTAACAGCAGGAGCAGAGGTCGTCGTAGTGCTGGTGCTGGTAGCCGTTGTTGGAGCGCTGGTAGTCGAATCCGAGTCCGCAGCGACGACAGTGCCTACGGCAGAGTCGTCGTCCGTCGTGGTGGTGGCGGCAGTGGTACCAGTACCGATCGAAGCAGAACCAGCAGTTGACGTTGAAGATGAACCAGTTGTGGTGGTTGTTGGAGCACTGGTGGCTGTAGCGACCGAGTCGAAGAGCGTGTTGCAGTCCAGCGACCCAGAAGCAGCCAACACATCGGAGCCGAACAACGTGCTACAGTCCACCGATCCCGATGAAGATGACACGCTAATAGTAGCGTCCGCGTCCGCGCCAACGGAGCCACTGGTAGTGACGCTAGTGGCAGAGCTCGAGCCAAAGAGTGTGTCGCAATCCACCGATCCAGTCGTCGTCGTCGTCGTCGCCGAGTCTGAACTGAACAGAGTGCTGCAGTCCAATGAACCCGACTGAGACGAGGTTGTCGCTGGAGTCGGCGTTGAAGTTGAGGTTGCAGTAGCCGCAGTTGTGGTCGTGTCCGCATCGGACGCCACACCTGAGCCGGAGCTAGTGCCAGCGCTTACAGTTGTGGTTGACGTGCTGCTGCTTCTAGAGTCTGAGCCAAAAAGTGTGTTACAGTCGAGCGAGCCAGCCGGGCTCGACGCATCGGATCCGAACAGCGTGTTATAGTCCACCGAGCCAGCGCTGGACGCTGCAGCAATCGCGGAGGCGGTCGCCGTGACGATGGTGGCGGCAATCGTGTCCGCATCAGCACCGACATCCGAGCTACCACTGGTAGTAGTATCGACAGCGACAGTCGTCGTAGTGATAGCAGCGGAGGTGGTTGTAGCAGGTGCCGCCACCGATGACGACGAGCTCGCAATCTTAAACAACGTGTCACAGTCCACTGAACCAGCGGCACTGCTGGAAGTCGTTCCACTCACGGAAGCGCCGAAGAGCGTACCGCAATCCGCTGATTCGGCTGCAGTCGAAGCCTCTGACGTCGAACCAGTGCTTGACTTGAAAAGCGTGCCGCAATCCGCCGAGCCGGTTGCGGATGACGGCGAAGTGGTCGTCGTGTTCTTCACAGCCGATGTCACCGAACCTTCGTAAGCTGAAGAGCTCGATCCCGTGCTTGAAGACTCAACTCTGACGGTGACTTCAGCGGACGAGCTGCTGCTTGCGTCTCCGCTGGTGACAGTCCCCGCCTCAACACTCGGCGAAGACGACGACGACGACGCGTCGAAGGTTAGCGCCTCGTACTCGTCCTTGAGGTCGCCACCCTCCTTGAAGAGACCGAAGTACGCCTCGACAGTGGCGTTTGCCGCCAGCGTCGCGATCTTCCACTGCTCGTCGAAGCCCGCAAAGTAGAAGTACTTGAGGCTGTGCTGCTGCGCGAGCGTGTAGAAGTCGTGGAAGTAGGTCGCCGCGTTCGCGGGCGTCGCGTCGCTCGCCGCAGCCTGGACACCGTCAGTCGCCCAGCCAGTCTCACCGATGATC
>JAADVO010001094.1:0-10521 GCA_023335655.1 Globisporangium spiculum
ACCTCTAACAAAGCGGAAACCTTTAAAAATAGATTTTTTGCATGGTGTGTTTTTGCGTCTCAATTTGGGGGGTTTGCCTGTACTCGTATTACACAAATATCCTCTCAGACGATATACAAAAAACATATGTTTAGCGGCGGTATTTTGAGAGATCCCTGTATTATACTGAAAATAACGTTTTTTGGGGGGAATCAGTTTCTAGTGGGTGTCGAATTTTGGAGTTGCCACTGTACCTCAATAGAGTGCCATACCACTATTAACATTGAGTGGTCCACACTGTTTTTATCGGCACGTCAGGATTGACATTCTTGCATTACCTCTCTAACTCGGTAATCCAGATAATCAGAGTGTGTGTCGCTCCAACTCGCATCACTCGACAGTCAGTCACTAAGTGTGAAAGGACGATGGCCGCATTCAATGGCGCGGAGGATGCGAACGCGCGCCTGGGCATACACGTAGAGCACCTGA
Organism: Globisporangium spiculum; assembly: GCA_023335655.1. Classification (NCBI taxonomy): domain Eukaryota; phylum Oomycota; class Peronosporomycetes; order Pythiales; family Pythiaceae; genus Globisporangium; species Globisporangium spiculum. Next base: position 469 of record JAADVO010001094.1, read on the forward strand.
GCGGCGACGCGCCGCCCAACCCGTTCCTCTTCCCGCGTAGCCTGCTGCATTTTCAGCGCCAGGGCAGCGGCTTCTACCCCTTCCTGTCGGCGTACCCGCCCGCGTTCCTCGAGTCCCAGCAGCCAAACCCGATCCTCGAGTCCTGCGCGGGCAAATTCTTCCTCTCGGCCGCCATGGGTGCGTGTCATGCATGCATGGACCTGTTCGCAGTGTCGCTATAGTATTGCTAACTTGTGGCCTCTATGTGTGCTTTCGTTCGCTTAAAGGCTACGGCATGGGCAACTTGTTTGGACTCGTGCTCGGAAGCTATGAAGGCATCACGCCGCCCGTGCCACTTCCCGGTCAGCGCGAGCTCCCAAAGGTGCCATGGAAAGAATCGGTATGTTGTTTTGACTGTGTGGCTGCTGCGCCTGGCATTGGAAATGTGCCAGTGATACACGTTGCAGGATTCTAATTCCTACTCTTTGTGTGTGTTGTTGAACGTGAAGATGGTCGGCGCGTGGCGTGTCACTGGTGGCAAAATGCGGTATTGGGGAAACAACTTTCTCGTCATCTCGTGTACGTAGCTGCTCAGTTGTATGACAACTTGGTGGCTTTGGTGAAGATCTAATTATTGCTATGTGTGTATGTGTGTTAATATTTATGTTGTTACGCTCTCATTAGCCATGTTTGCGGGCTTGGAGTGTGCGACTGAGAAAGCTCGCGGTCGACATGATGTGGGTAACGAGCTCGTCGCGGGCTGCGCTACGGGCGCGGCGTTAGCTGCCGGCCAGGGCATCCAGGTACTGCATTCCTCGATTTTTTGTACGGTTGATGAGCAGACAATTGATGAATCTCTTTCTCTCCCTTTGTGCGCAATTTCATGTTGATAACTCAGGCGCAATGTCTAGGCTGCGCAGGCTTTGCCGCCTTCTCGTACGCGATCCACAAGTTCACGGACGGCAAGTTCTAAATGATTGGCGTGCTGTCAGTCAGTCTTCCCATAGAAATCCAAACCGATATGCACACTAATCCACATACTGCGTGTGCGCGTGTGCGCTTTTAAGTGTGTCCCTACGATTGACAATACGTTAAGGGTGTCCCTAATATGTAATTTCCTCCTATAATGCGATTCGTGGGTGCTTTGTCTGTTCTGCTTTGATTTTTTATTACTATCGTGTTATTATAACTATGGATTCATCTTGGTGCTGTGTCTTGCCTAGGTGGCCATGGCGCCGCCGTCGACCAGCAGATTCGTGCCGTGGATGTATCGCGCGTCGTCCGAGATCAGGAAGAGCACGGCGTTCGCGACATCCATGGCTTTTCCCGGCGCCTCGGCGGCGATGCGGTTGGTCGACGCCGGCGCGAGACAGTCGTCGCGGTTGATAGAATCGTCGATGAAGCCTGGGGCGACAGCATTGCAGACAATGCCACTCGCAGCGTACTCGGCCGCGATCTGGCGCGTGAGCTGCACGATCGCTGACTTGCCCACACCGAACGTGAAGTGTCCCTTGCGCGCGATCATGCCGTACATGGACGAGATGTTGACAATGCGACCGCGGATCGCACTGTTGTCCTGCGTGAGCATCTGCGTGATCGCGCGCTTGCAGCTGAGGAACACGGCCTTAGCAGACACGTTCATGGCGTCGTCCCACTCCTTGTCGGTGATCTCATGCAGCGGCTTGCTCTTGCTCGCGGAGCCACTGGGCGGCGCCACGCAGTTGACGACAAAATCAATGCGCTTGTGCTCCTTCACGATCTCCGTGTACGCGCTGTCGATAAACGCGTAGTCATGCAGATCGCCCTGCTGCAGCGTTGCCGGTGCAGCTCCATCAAGCGCCGCGATCTGGTCCACAACGCTCTTTCCGCTACCGGTCGTCTTGCAGTCGAGCACCACGAGCTTCGCGCCTTCCTTTGCCAATCGCACAGCGATCAATTGGCCCAGTCCCGTGTTGCCGCCAACAACGACACCAATGCGATCTCTGAGTCGCTCGCCCGCAACAGCTCCAGTCTGTAGCAATAGTAATACCAGCACAAAGAAGATGTCATTCAGTGTCAGCAACCTGTACATCCACACAGCACGGTAGCAAGCAAACATGCGCGCACATGCGAATGATACTAATACGCACCACCGAGGCGACGGCCTGAGCGGCCTTGGCGGCGTTCTGCTCGTCGTTGAGCTTGAGCGCCTTGGCGATCTCCTGCGGCGTGAGCCCCTTCTTCTCCAGGAAGAGCAAGCGCTCCGACAGCGGCGAGTCCTGCACCTTCGGGTGCTGCAGGAAGCGTACGCCCTGCGTCACGAGCTCGTCGCGGATCGCCATTGTGTGAAGATGTGGAGAGAAAGAGAGAGGTGAAGAGAGCTTGGTGCGCGCGCCTTGGAGCGAATTGCAGTGTGTGTGCCAATGCGGGGGTGAATGTGTTGACTTAGGCCCTCACGCTCGCTTCATGTTGACGTGAATGTTTCTTCAGCCTTGCTTCGATTCGCTGAAAATGGACAGCAAATTGGATTTGATTCGTGTAAAAAGCAACTTCAAGAACCAATTTGAAGCCAGTGGTTGATCGAAACAGCTTTATTTTAGCCAATTGTACTGCATATAAATTTTCAGCGAATGAAATACAGAGGAGAGCGGATTTTTAACCAGTTAGATTTAAACTGAGGTTGTGACCAGTCAAAATGGTGCTTTTGTATGGTATGCAGCATTCATGCCATTGCTACCATTACCAAGCAAGAGCTCTTCGTTGCGCTACCGCCGCCTTCGCTTGTCGTAAGCGCGCCATTAGTGTTCGGCAACTCCAGCTACAGCAACAGCTTCAGCGACAAACCAGATAACCTACTACAATGCGCGTGCTGATCGGAGACGAGACGGGTCTACTCAAGTCCGTGGAGCTGGAGACGAATGAGCAGCGCGTGATCTCGAGCCGCCAGACACCGCAGACGCGCCAGCACGGCGTGCAGAGCATGTGCTGGTACGAGGACGAGAACCAGCTCGCCGGCTGCAAGGAGAACGTCGTGATCGCGCGCGGTAACGGCATCGTCGAGAGCTACTCGAGCAGTCACGGCAAGAGCGCCGTGACGGCGTCTCGTGAGGCGAACTGGTCGTTCACGGCGCCAGCTGGCAAGAGTGTGGGCATCGGTATGATCCAGAAGTTCGGCTCGGTCGTGCGCTGCACGGACACCGGCGACGTATTTGTCAAGAACACGCTCAGTGAATCGGCTAAGCCAGCGACGTTCAGTGTGGGTCCAGATATCTGCCGCATGCGCATCGAGCCAAAGGAGCAGACTCACATCGCGGTCGGCGGCAAGGAGCGCGACCTGAGCATCTGGTCGCTCAAGACACAGGAGGCGGTGTTCAAGGCCAAGAACGTCACGCACGACAACTTGGACATGCGCGTGCCCGTGTGGGTCAAGGACATCCAGTTCCTGTCGCAGGGCAGCAGCAACGGCCACCGCGCGATCGTCGGCACGGGCTACCAGCACATCCGCATCTACGATACCAACACGAAGCGCCGTCCTGTGCAGGAGCTCAAGTTTGGCGAGTACCCGGTGAACGCGCTCTGCGTGTCTCCAGATGAGACGCGCGTGTACGTCGCCGACACGGCGGGCAACCTGGACATCCTGGACCTGCGAACGCTGAAGCACCTCGGCCGCTGTACGGGTCCCGTGGGGGCGATCCGCGACATCGCGTGCCACCCGACGCTGCCATACATCGCGGCAGTGGGTCTGGACCGTATGGTACACGTGTTCAACGTGAACACGCGCAAGTACCAGCACATGGTGTACGTGAAACAGCGGGTAAACACGGTCGTGTTCTGCGACGACGGGCTCAAGGACATGCCCAAGCCAGCGGCCGAGCCGTCCTCGAAGAAGCGCAAGACCAACGATGACGACGAAGACTTTGGTGCTGACGACGAGGAAGATGACGACGAAGAGGCGTACGAGGGTCTTGAGCTCAGCGACAACGAGTACGACAATGACGAAGAAGAGGATGATGATGACGACGATGACGACGACGATGATGGTCATGAAGACAGCGAGTAGCGTGATGCTAAATAGTGCTGTTCTGCTGCTGCTGTTGATGATAGATTTATTATGGATTGGATGATGAAATAGACTGAAACTAGACTTATGTTGTGAGCTCCATCCCGCATTCGTTGTTTCTCTGTTTTGTTTGCCCAAGTGTCGTCATTGGTTGAGATGAAGCCCAAGAGTACGCTCACTAGCGAAATCCCATTATACCCACCTATCCATGCGATACATAATCTGCTCGTGAACAATTAATCGCACGCGCACCTTGCTGTAACTTTGCATGCTTCGGCAATGTCGCGGCTCTCTTTCTCTGCCTGATTGTATTGCTCTCTCCCTCTATGATACGATGCGCTTGTGGAGCGCCTTGCCGCGGTGGTTGAACACGTGGAACTCTGGCACCGAGATGACGTTCGGCAGCGATCTGCAGCATATGCAATACACGAAGGCCATCGCATCGCAAAGCCAAGTGTTAGAATATACATCTATGTGTAGATATCACTTTTGTTGTATGGTCAATGTGAAGCGCACCTGGAATGCAGCGCTTTGTTGGATCGGATTGGCAGCACCTCGCCCGCCGTGATCAGCACGCCCATGAGACTGATGACAAACGACAGCACGAGCTCCACCACAACCTGCCAACAATATTCACAAACATGCCCACACAATGTCACACGCTTAGTATAACACCACCATCTACCATACGAGGAGCCGAAAAAGCGTACCTCAAATGGGGGCATCTTGGCGTCCGTCACTTCGGTCAGCTTCACATATTCAGCGTCTGCGAACAGCGAGAGAGAGAGAGAGAGAGAGAGAGAGAGCAGCCACATAAGCATCGACACTACAACCACACGTCCATACATCACATCGCATCACCCATAGAGACGCACATTGCACGGAGTAGTAGCCGGCGTGCAGCAGCAGCAGCGAGCCCACGGCGATGAGCAATTTCCCCAGCAGCGCCATCTTTCTTTTTGTATCGACTTTTTCGTTCAAAATGCCTTTTGCTTGCTTTGTGAGCAAAACGCGAGGGGGTCTCTTTTGGCCGCGGGTCACGGGTTTCAGTTGATTGAAACGGGTCTTGACCCGTAAGCTTTGGTATACGATATTGTCAAGAATATCAAATACCAGAGAGAAATGCCGTTTCCATGCGATCAAACGAAGAAGCAATAGACACGAAAGCAGCCAAAGCAAGGAAGAGAGCTAACGTTACGAAGAGATCGAGAGAAAGAGAGAAAGCGCGTGATACGATGATGTTCTGGAAGAGCAGCAGCAGTACCAGCAGCTCGGCGTCCACCGCAACGGCGACATCGTCCTCTAAAGCCAGCGCCAATGCAGTACCCTCAGCAGCAGCCTCGGTCTCGCCCGCGATCCCCACGTACGTGCTCTCGGAGCAGCGTCGCAACGAGCTCCTGCTGGCGGCACGCGCGAACCGCGTGTCCTGGATCGACGGTGTGGACGAGACGAGCGCCTCGTCGGCCGCTACAGACAATGCGCTAGGCAATCCGCTGTATGTGGGCAAAGCAAGGACGCTGGGAAAGCACGCCGGCACGAGCATCCCGCCGCACTGCCAGCAGGCGCTCGAAGCGATCGCGACGGACCTGCACGACTTCTTTGGCTCGCTCGAGACGCTCAAGAGCAAGATCATCCCGAACAGCATTATTGACGACGACGCCACGGTCCGTGCACAGCAAGCCAAGGTTCAGAGTCAAGGCACAGTCGGCCCGGATGGGAAGCAGGTCCAGTACCGCACGGTCTTCCAGGATCTGTACGAGAACGCGGCGCTGCTGGACAAATGGCAGCGCACGCAGGGCCACGAGATCTCGTCACCCGTGCGCAGAAAGCGGATGACGGGCGACGACAAGGAGATGGTGTTTCTGCTCGCGTTCAAGGAGCTCGTCGCAGTGCTGAAGAACCCGAAAGCCGCGGAACTCGTGTACCAGATTCAGTCGTTTGTGAAGAAATTTGACACGTGGGACCTGAAGTTCATGCTGCACCAGCGGGCGACAAGCGAGAGACCGGGTGGCCACATCCAGACGTTCATCGCCAAGCTCGTGCAGCAGCTGCGCCACAATGACAAGCTGCTCGATCTCATCATGGATAACCAGCAGCAGCACCAAGATGCTGACAACAGCAGCAACAATGACCAGATGCTGAACATGGTGACAGAGTTTCTCTGTGGCAATGATGAGTGGAGCGAAGATCTGCTGCATGAAGTTCTTGAAGCCTTTCTGATGGAGAAGGTGTACGTGAAGGCGCTGACGCCGTCCCTCAAGGCCGAGCAGGAGGACCGCGTGCTCTTCAACCGACTGCAGTCGCTCGCTTTCGTGGAGTTTCACCACTTGGACCTACCGACGCCCGACACTGAAGAGCTCAAACAGGCGTGGCGTCACCTCGTGCTCCAGTTGAAGCAGATGTCGCTGTACATGTCGCCACGGCGCAAGATGGACTGCGTGCTGAAGGTCTGTCAAGAGTTGACAAAGCTGCTCGCGAGCCAGAAAGCCGATGGCCGCTTCCCGTCGGCGGACGAGTTCCTTCCAGGGCTGATCTACCTGCTACTCAAGGCAAACCCAAGGGAGCTGAAGCGCAACTTGAATTTCATTCTCGAGTACCGCAACCCGGGCAAGCTGGTGTCGGAGCCGGGGTATTTCTTCACGCACCTGGTCTCAAGTGTCGCCTTTCTCGAGCAAGTGAACGGCTCGCTGCTTACGATATCCCCCGAGGAATTTGAAGAGGGACTGCGAAGATGCAAGCAGCAGATCCTTGCGGACGTGGAAACGAATGCAACCACGACCACAGATAGCGCTGACGAGAATAACAACAACAACTACAGTAGCAGTTCAAAGGACAAAGCCCGATCGCGTTCCAAGAAGGACCGGGCGCTCCCCACTGTCCTCGAAGTGCGCGCGAAGCGCCTGGCGATGATGGCGAGCTTGAGGTAAAGGAATGGAGAGGCGGAATCGGCAGTGTTGGTTGAGAAAGGCGACCTCACTTTCCAGTCCTGCATGGCACGATCTTCAAGACCGATCGGCGCTTGGTGGTGGACAAGCAGGCTGCAGCATCGGAATTGCAGGGGTTTCTTATTCTAGAAAAGTCGGCCAGCAGACGCATGACGTGGTCATAAACTTTTTCTTGTTTGCCATCGAAGATGGAGCTGACGATTGGGAGTTCAAGATGTCGAGGACTTGCGAGCTCATTTCGAGATTCGCGCATTAACGAAGAAGACACTCACATCCACGATGCGCTTCCCCAAATACAAGACCAAGGCAGCTCAAGGACGAGGCGAGTCGACTGCAGAGCCCCGACAACAACAACAGAGCTATCTCCAGCGCGTGCGTAGCCAACTCGCCAGTTTTCGAGTGCCGTACCAGTCGAAGATCAATACCAAGAACAGCAAGAGAAGCAAGAAGCAGAATGCGCATGAAGAAGCAGGTGCAACCACCGTCGCCAGCTGCAAACAAGATGAACTGAGATCTGCTGATCAAGACATCGTGTACCATCTCGGAAGCTCGGATTCGGAGTACTACACCGTGTCCCAACATCTCCGTCATGAGGAGTCGAGACACGACGCTGCTGCTGACCAAGATGCTCTCAACTCGTCGTCAAAGAACCAGCCATCACGCTCGTATTTACTTTCATGGGGCGAGACGAAAACGCGCATCCAGCAGACGACCACGATGATTCGCGACGTCTGCGTGACAACGAGCAGCGCTTTGCTCTCCAGTGCGTGGCGCGTTTACCCTCGCAACAACAACAAGGACGTCGCGTCGCCCTCCTCCTCCTCGTCCTCTGGAGCCGACACACCACCGCCTAAGCGCCGCATGAAGGAGAAAGAGCAGTATGAGCAGTGGCTCATGACGACCGCTGGTCGTGAGAGCGAGATCAGCATCTGCATGTCGTACTACAGCTCGCGGTCGCTGTCGGACGCGGCGACCGACAATGAGGACCAATCGCAGGTAAATAAGATGAGGAGCAGCAGCTGCCGTAACAGCAGTAGCTCTTTCAGAGGCAGCAACAATCCCAAAGCGAGGGAGGCCGACCCATTCCGACGCCGCGGCTCATCCACCGACAGCTACAAGACCATCTACAACGAGCGCCTTTCCAGCGGCCGCAATGAAGACTCAAGACGCAGCTACGACAAAGAAGAACGCGAAGACTTTGACGACGAGATCATTCGCGACTCGCTCTTCCTGCTCCACGGTAAACCGTACACGGTGAAGAATGAGTGGATCTAACTGCCGGTTGGTATCTCAATGCCCAGGACAACGACAGCGTGCTTGTAGTTGGTCATGAGCTGGCTATGGTCCATGCTATTTATCATCGCATGACAGTCATTCATTTCCTTGGAACTGAAGCGACACGCATCCATTTTGATGGTATTTTGTTCGAGACTCGGACCACAAAACCATTTTTTAATATTCACCACGAATGCTCGTGCGCCATGTTGTTTATTAACAATCAACTGTCAACCGTGTGTGTGTGTGGAACCGACGAAGCCACTGAGACCCTTTGAAGATACGTGGACGACCCTCGCCTCGGATCGCGCTCGTCGTCACCTTCCAGATATTCGACGCGGCGCTCGTATCTCGGTTCCACAGCCTGGAACAAGTCGTACACCTGGCCAGCCCGTGACGCAAGATTATGCCGCTCATGTATGGTCGAGGGTTCTCACATTTCCGGAACGTCTCGCACTCGCCCTGTTCGCACGCGCTGCATCTGCTGCTGGTGCGGAATTCATCGACCAGGTATACGTCGTATCCCCCCTTCCGAAACATCACCCTAAAGCCCTTTCCCTTGACGGGTTTCTTGAATCTGCGGTGCTGCCTCTGGCTCCAATTTCCGATCGCGACCATCGTGTTTGCTCCGCTTCCGGACAGCTCCTTGAACCGCTTCAGGGGCTGAGCTTCCGTTATCTAGTGACGCATGTAGCCCCCCCTCCCAGCTTCAGTTTCCGGAAGATGTACTCGTTGTACACTCGGCTCAGACACCTGTTTACTCGTTCTTTTTCTCCACGTAGGCTTTGAGGCGCTTGAAGTCGGTCGTCTTCTTGTTGCAGGCACTCAGTTCTGCCTCCCATTCGACGGTACGCTTGCCGTCGATCACCTCCTGCTTACGTTCCTGTACGTAGTCCTGGTACTTCTTCGCCTTCGTCTCTCTGCGGCGCGTGTCCTGAGTGTAGCGGAACCTTGTCTGATCCTTGGTATCTCCGTCGACGCAGTACAACAGGTCGCTCATGTTCGGGTCAATTGCGACGACCGTCTTGTCCTTCAGAGGTTCGTAGTCGACAACCTCGTCGATGTATGTCTTGCATTTCCTTATTCTCTCTTGGATCACCCGTTCACCGACTGGAAAGAGCCTTTCGCTTCAGGGGGAGGGTGCAGCCGATACCGTCCGTAACAAGCTGGTGGTCGAACGTGTAGCCCTTCGCGCGGAAGCACTTCATGTTGGTCTTGAAGAAGAATCCCCAGGAGTTCTCTTTGCGGTCGTCGAGGTTATTCCCTTTCAAGTAGTCGGTTTGCTTGCCGTGTTCCTTCGTGAAGCAAAGCTTCACGAGCGAGGTCGTGTCTATGCGGACGTGTTTGGGCACGACGTTGCTGCGCAATGGGCATGCGCTCTTGACGCTCGTGTCGTGCACCTCGATCGCCTTCATCATGCGCAGCATGCACTGGATGTCGTCCTGGTCATGGCGATCTCCTCCTTCTTGCGCCACGACATGTTGGCGTACTGCTCGACATACTCGACGCAGTTCTGCTTGATGCTGCTCTCGTACATGGTGATCACGTCCGTCGAGAGGTATTCGATCACGATGCTCATGGGTTCGTAGCTGAGCTCCTTCAACACGTACACCTTGTAGTGCTACTCGTAGAAGTCCTTGAGCGTATCCATGATGATCTGCGTCTCAGCGCTTGGAGGGCTGCCCGTGGAAGGCGCCTTGTAGAGCACTTTCATCACTGAGGTCACGAACCGTCTGTCAAGCTTAGGTAGCTCGTCGCCCACGTCGTAACAGTGAAGCAGGTACATCTTGAGCAGCTGGAGCGCGTGGATCATGA
>JAADVO010001095.1:0-10515 GCA_023335655.1 Globisporangium spiculum
AGTGTATGTGTTTTTAGAGTGCAAATACGCAATGCTTATTGGCTAAAATCACGATAGGTATAGGTTGGAAAGTGCAAAAATTGATGCTGTCGAGGAAAAGCTGTTGTTTTCAATGAATTCGAGCTCATAAATAGCCTTCGGTGAGTTCTATTCATCCTGAAAACGCGACTTGTTTTTGATAAAAATTCACCAAGTTATTGCAAAAAGCGTCCTCGTTGCCCCCGCCCACTGTTAGTAACCGAATAACGGAAATTTGTGTCCTGTTATATCCTCAACAAGGTTTTAATATTCTACGTCAGTTCGTGGCAACGCTTCATGACTCTTTTAAGTCCGCTTCTTGACTCGTGTGTCATGAAGGTGAGTCCTGAGATGCCATGGCAACATCGACTTCCTCACTCACTGTCACAGTCATCGCCAACATGCTGCGTTGTTGAGCACGTCATTATTCAAGTAGAGCCATGATGCAGAGCAACGTCCTGCTTTTATTTATTTATTATCGAGTGTGTATCCAAAATAAGCTATACGCTCACAGAAAACACTGTCTCCACGCTAACTTATACGGTCGACGCGATGATTTTGGCGACCGTGGCGCGCACCTCAGCGACCGTGATCTCGGTGGACGCGCCCTTCCAGCCCTCTGGGATGCGCTCTTCCACCACGAACGAGCGGATCACCTTCGTGCTCACGGTCTCGTTGCTCTTGGCGCCGAAGCCGAGCAGGAAGATCGCAGCCTCCGTGTATGCGAGTGTCTGCTGCGTGGCACCGAACACGACATTTGGGTTCACGGTCATGCTGTTGATCAGACGCGCCTTGCGCACCGCGGCGAGCTCTTTCACTCCAAAGTTGCCGTCTTCGTCGGCGTGCGCCATCAGGTCCTCTGCCAACGCGGGATCGATCACCACTGGGTCCTGGCCAAAGTTCAGGTCGGCGTGCACGAGCGACGCATCGTGCTCCACGACGTTGTGCGCGCCGAGGAAGTCGAGCGAGAACACCGCTGGCACGAGATTGAGCAGCGTCTGCGCGGCGTCGTTGTCGAGGCTGTAGACGCCCATGATAGCCTCACGGAGCACAGCCTTGGTGATGTTCTGGCCGTCACGCGGCAGCACGCCGTGGTTCGCAAGTGCGTTCAGCGCTGGGCACGGCGAGCGGCGGTAGGCAGCATCGGTGCCTGGGATGCCGGAGACCTCGTCAAGCGCAGGACGGAAGTACTCGCCGACTTCGAGTGACTGGGCTGGGCTGACCGCGGCGGCGGCGACAACAGCGGCAGAGGCAACGAGGGAGCGGACGAACGAGACCATGCTTGTGTAGAGAGGGAGTTTCTTGCGAGTCTGGAGGAAGGGATTTGATCGGAAGGGACCAAATTGAGGAATGAGAACGAAGCGAAGGAGCCGAAGAACGGAGATCGCGAATCAGTTCACTACTGACAGTCAGTGTCAGTCAGTCAGTCGGAATCCGATGGTCCATGCGAGAACGAGTGATCGGGTCTCCACTGAATAATCATGAGCGACCAGCCACATAGAATGAGAGAGAGAGAGAGAGAGAGAGAGAGAAGATGCATCCATCAGCCATCCTGTAAGCGCTCCGACCTTTGTCCGCAATTGGGAGATAGAAACCATGCACACGAGGGAAAGAAACGAGGCCCATGTTTTCAGTTTCAGCTTGTTGGTCATCCAGTTTTGTTGGCGTAATCGCTGCTTTTCAGTGAGCAAAACGATGCAATCCAAGGCCAAAAATGATCCCAGCAGCTGGTAAAACAAGGTGTTTGTCCTGGTTGCTGCTTGGCATTCAGACGTCTCCCACCAAAAATCAGTTGCTTTAGGAATGAGCATCTGATTTGTAAAGCTGCATTTGCGAGTCTCTAAATCGGACGAAAAGTCCGCGAACCACAATACAAAATGTAGCTTGTGCTCACAGACAGGCAAGATGGGTTGAGTTACCAACGCCTGTCACACTCTCTCACACTGACTCCAGTCCCTCTCTCTCTCTCTCAGCGCCTCAGCACCCCACTCGCGAGAGAGACTGGCGAATGGTTGACGAAACGTTTTTATCTCGTGTGTGCCAACCCCACCGATACAACTTCGGAGGAGCAGTCGGTTGGCTCTGCCAAGTGCTCAGTAGAAATCGTCGACTCCGCGACAGCAGCGAGCATGAGAATGTGATAGAGTGAGAGAATGTGGGAGTGCTCTGGAGGAGATGCGTTTAGCGGGCAAAATCAAGCAAACTCTCGTATTCCCCTCTCCACCACTTGCACGATGCTACAAGCGCCACGGTGCTCGTGTAATTAATTCAGATGGAAAAATTACTCCATTGATTCTGCTGTAGTCTTCTGTATAGCATCGATGCTGTGAGGTGTACGGGCATTCATTATCTTGCAAGCTGTACCTTGGAATCAATTGGTCAATCTGATTGAATCGATGCCATTCTAATTGCTCGATGAGGGTGGTCTAATACTGTAGACACCGATCTGATATTCGACACTTGAACGAGAAGGAACGTGCGCACAGTAGCACGTATCTGAGACCACCAGATTCTCGTCGCAGCGTTGCACACGAAGGTGGACGATTGGCGACAAATCGCGCACCAATCACCAACACCCTCCCACTGTTCGTCGCACCGGCTCGCTTGCTCCTTGTCCTCCCTCTGTTGCAAAAGTATCTCCCCATCAAAAACGTGGTCAAAGCAGGATTGTGAACGCATTCATTCCATTCTCATTAAGCATGCCATGAAGTCGACTTTGGTTTGGAGCAAATGTGTCTTCCGACCTCCTCGACTGCCGGTACCTGTAGCTTTCTGAGTCAAAGGTCCTGGACCGTGTCCGTTATACGCACCGTAACTGACTCAGTATCAGTGGAGCATTAGATACCTCAGACCCTCCAAGACGAATGGCAACTTGTAACACTTCTGAAGAATGAACATCTTGGAAACTCCAGCGGCCAGTTACCATGACCAGCCACCGACACTTATATTCTTCTTCTTCAATGCAACACGATCAAAACTCGATACAGTCTGACACTCCGAAACTCAAACTAGACCTAGAGCGCGTACGACGCGATCTTGGACGAGTACGTGCTCAGGTCGACGAGCGAGATCGGGGTCTCAGACTTCTTGAAGTCGAGTGGGATCATCTCGAGCACGAGGAACGAGAGCGCATGTGCCACGCTGATCGTGTCGTTCTGGCGCTTACCGCCCATCGCCGCGATGAACGCCGCACCCTCCGCGAACGCCGTGCGCGCCTGACCAGCACCAAAGGTGCACTCTGGGTTGTTCGCCAGGCACGCAGCAAGGCGGTCCTTGCGAGTCTTGCCCACCTCCGGGATACCGATGCGGCCGTCCGAGTTGGCGCGCTGGAGAAAGTCCACGACGAGCGGGATACTCACCTCGTTCGGCTTGTCACCAAAGTGCGCGTCCGCGTGCACGAGCGACGCGTCGTGCTCGATGAGGTTGTGCGTGCTGAGGAAGTCGAGGCTGGTCGGGTCCGGCACCTGGCTCACGAGCACAGCCGCAAGGTCCGGGCCGATGTTGTACACCGACTGGATCGCCTCCGAGAGCACCGCATGGCTGATGTTCTTACCGTCACGAGGCAAGTAGCCGTGGTTCGCAAGCGAGTTGAGACCTGGACACGGTGAGCGACGGAACGGCGCGGTGGTGCCAGGCGTACCGGAGACCACGAGCGAGCCAATCGGACGGAAGTACGAGCCGACGCTCAGGCCTTCAGCGGAGGCAGAGAAGGTGGTGACCGCGGCGACGGCGGCGAGGACGAGCTGGGTAATCGAGACCATGGTGGAGAGGACTTCGAGTAGATTTGTGAGGGGAAAAGGGGCTGGGATTTGCTGTTCTAGGAACGAGGCAAATAGGGAAGTGAGCTGCAATGAGTGTAGGGATCTGTGGTAGAACAAGGTGACAAGAAAGAGAGAGCTTCACTACACGAGGAGCTCACTCCAGGTCAAGTCTTTTGGACGAGAGCACTAGCTTTCGGGAGGTGAACAGCATCTCAGCGAGTAAGTTACAGGAAAAGAGAGCACCCTCACCCACTTTCCTGTCGGTCCAGATGGAGATGGTGCTGGTCTCAGCTCATCTGCGTCGCGTTGACTGGGATTCCTTGAGCTTCAACGAGTCGACATGCATGGCGGAACGCGTTTTGGTTAACTGAGCCAGTGTGAAGATGTGGAAACGAGCCCGGCGTAATAGTTGTTGGTGAGTGCAAGCATCGGCTAGCGAGGAAGCCTAGTCCTCTACAGAGCTGAACCGATCAATGTGATATCCGTCGATGAAACCTAGGATTTCGCATCTTGGAGGCAACGCGTCAACAGTGCATTTTAGATACACGAGATCGAGCCTTGTACACATCGCTGGTGGGGCTCAGTTGGGAGCTATTCGTGGTCGTCGTGAGGAGGAGGGACGACAGCTTGCATTTGGCATTGATACTGTCCGATGGGTATTTTTAGGAGAATCCCCAGTACGTATCTGTATCCGTAGCAGAATAGGTCATCTCTCCTACGTTTGGCATCATCAACGCTGGCAGTTCAAATGTAAGCTTTGCCGATGAATAGAATTCCGAAGGTGCAGTGTTGTTGAAGTGCGACTTTGCAATTCGATAGAACGGTGGGCGTGTACCGCCTATGCACTTGGCAAGCTCTTCCAGCTCAACAAAACTGGAGCAGTGTGCAACAGCCGTCGCATCTCACAACGCCACGACCGACAGCTCCTGCCCAGAAAAAGATCAACACGACGTCGCGAGTGGCAGACACAGGACAACTGTTCATGCGCACCGTATTGACAGGGCACAAGAAACTTCCAGTTCGCCACTTGTACTGCCGTACATTTCAGGGATTGCAGCATCGAGGCAATGCGTGTGAACAAATCTTAATAAATACCTGCGACCTTGAGTCATAAAACGACTCGTGTAAGCAAAGCTTCAAATTCGTGCTATTGCCCATTACTGAGCAACATCGTTGTGCATTTTGTGACGAATATCGTGTACCCCAGAACTTCATTGTGAAGTCCTGCAGCACGACCCTTTGCGGATGAGCTCTTGGATTTCAGGAGCACCGAATCGCTTTAATTCAGTGCGAACGCCCACCAGACAGAGCACACATCGATAGGCAACCGGACAACCACAGCAGTTCCTTTACATACCGCGCCGCACGCCAAGACGAGCGAGGTGCACTGTGTGTGGACTTATGTACAAATTATGGCCAGTTTTTATGAGTTCCCGCTAATTATGGGGCAGATGGATAAGATATAAGATGCGATGACAACGTCACATTGTTGAAAGCGAAACTATGGCTCGTCTCTGTGGCCACAGCCAGCGCACTGGCTGGCAAGTGTTCGACAGCGTGACACATGAATCTCCCTCTCTTCAAGTGAAAATCATCGACATGGGAGACCCATGAGGTTTAGAAATGGATACTTTCATTGCATCTATTGTGGCGGAATGTACAGCAGGCAACAGGTTGCCAATACATGCATCTGGAGCACGCCCAAAGTTGGCAGCATTCACTTTCGGTGCATGCCGAATCATTATATTGTACAGTAGTAAATACACTGCGCCTCCAAGGCAAATGCAGTTGGTTATCTGTGTCCGTTTGCAACGTCTTGGAGATCGATCGTGTTTGTGGAAATATGTGAAATTCGTTCAATGAAAATGCCATCGCGATCACCGCGTGCATCAGCACACCTCGGTGGAGAATAATACCTAGCTCTCATCACATTTCCCCCCGCCACATAGATAATAACATCAACGGCCGCCTCGAAATAAAAAAACTAGATGTCCATACATCTTTCACTGTTTAACCGTTCTTATATTTCGGAGACGTACGACTGGTGTAAACCAGGAAAGATACTGTGGTGAACAACTAACGCGGAACTGGGAGAAATGTAGACAATAGTACACATATCCCATCTTAAACGGCGTACGCGGCGATCTTGGCCGAGTACGTGCTGAGGTCCATGAGCGTGATCGCTACAGCGGGCTTCTTGTAGTTGCTCGGGATGCGCTCTTCGACCAGGAACGAGCGCGCGTGGGCGACGCTGACCGTGCCATTGTTGCTGCGACCGCCCATGATGACCACTAGCGCAGCGGCCTCGGCGAACGCGTTGCTCGTCTGCGACATGCCAAACGTGCAGTTCGGGTTGTTGGACCTGGAGGTCGCGAGACGGTCCTTGCGCGTCTTACCGACCTCTGGGAAGCCGATCAACCCCTGCGCGTTCGTACGCGAGAGCATGTCCGCGGCGAGCACGAGGTTCACTTCCGTTGGTGGACGGCCATAGTACGAGTCCAAGTGCACGAGCGACGCGTCGTGCTCGATGAAGTTGTGCGTGCCCAGCAGGTCGAGGTTGAACGTCTCTAGCACTTGGCTCACGAGCGCAGCCGCGAGGTCCGAACCGAGGTTGTAGACCGACATGAGCGCACCCGAGAGCACGGCGTGGGTGATGTTCTAGCCGTCGCGAGGTAGGTACCCGCGGTTCGCGAGCGAGTTGAGAGCTGGGCATGGCGCGCGGCGGTAGGCGGCGGTGGTGCCCGGGACGCCGGACATGATGCTACCAGTTGGGCGGTAGTGGTCACCAGTCTTGAGCGTGGCATCGGCAGACACAGTGCTGGTAACAGCCGCGGCAAAGGCGCAGGTAGCGAGCAAACTCTTGATAATGGAGACCATGGTGATTGGCTGGGGATGGAGGCGGTGGACTCGAAGCGAGTGGAATTGGGAAATGAGCTCTCCAGCTGTTGGCAATCTATCTATCTCTTCGAGCGAAGTGGACACGATACAGCCCTTCGGATTCTGGAGGTGCATCTTGTTGTCTGCCCTTAAAGTTGGAGGGAGTTATATTCATTCGCAGGCGTGAACACTTGAGGTAGTAGGGATACAACAGCACTAATGCTAGTATCGGTCTCATTGTGGCAGTGGGCTTAATCCTCCGGATCGATCTGCACGATGCTGAATGATGAGAACAGAATGACTGATTCAGATGGAAATGGCTTTTGGCAAACAGATCTGTTTTCATAAACTTCAATGAACGAGGATTGACAGGTTCGCTTAACGCCCAAGCGTATGCTTTTGAAGAGAGAGAGAGAGAGAGAGCTCGCGTCCATTGAGCTTACCGTATGATGTAGTACGATCTTTCAGTAGCCATCAGTACGGTTCTGTTGAGGAAGTCGTGGTCGTGCTTTCACTTCTGGTGGTCAACGTAAGTTGAAGGCTCTGTTTTGCGTAGGTTTCATGTGCTTAATGAAATGCGGTCTCCCTGGATTCGCTGATGATGAAAGTGGAGGGCTTGGTTTTTTATAAATCGGCTGTCAAACAGCCAGATTTGTGATCGGATCGCCAGCTCCTGTAAAATACCTGTACAGTTCCAAGAGGTGATGTGCGCTGGAGTTGGTTGGCCGGTTGGCCAACTCAATGCCGAGGCGACCACACTTGCTTTGTGTGCCTTGATCTGCTGGGTTGCATTATTGAGCGAGCTCACAAAGATTTAAAGTATGTATCAGAGCTACCTTGAATGGCTACTGTAGTAACTGCTACGCAGTTACATAAGGAACCAGGGAAATGTCTCTGATACTCCAGAGTATACATGTTCAAGATCGTAGCTGCTCATTTGAGCCCTTGGACTGGCTTTCTGAGGAGCCGCGGGCGTAACACAACGGATTTCATTACGCCGCGCATTCTCATTCGGCATCCTTGGCATGGTAAGAGGACTGATCTCTATAATCATCTTCGCTTTCACACGAATCTCTCGCGATGACAATGAACAACGAGCCACAGTCTCCGTTACAAGCATATTACAGCATTTGAGCAGACGGAATGCACCGCCGGCAATAATTACAAGTATGCCAAGTAATGGTCTCAGATCTATGAAGCGATGTTGCCCATACTGATGTACCGACCATCATTCCTATGATTAAATCAACCACCACTCGACGTTACTTTATCGAACAGAAAACAGCTACATATCGCTCTGCGACCGATGGTTGGGTCGCCTTCCCATTGGTGAATAGCATATTTGGCAATTCCATACTAGTATTTGGCAATGCAAGCTGCAACAAATATTCTACAGCATGTAATCATACTCATGCAACTGTGATTTGTGCATGTGTGGGGGTGGTTAATAGGCACTTGGTTCAAGAGCGGCCGAAACACTTCTTGGTACTCAGTTTGTTAGGACTGAGCGCTCGAGTATTCCTCTGGCTCCGTTTTCGCCAACCTCTGCTCTTCTTCCGCTCGGACATCAGACTGAGGCAGACCCTTCGTCAGGAACCACGTGATCACCAACGGGATGCGATTGAAGCCCTGGCACTTCTTCTCGTTCGGACGCGGCAATCGCGAGTGAATCACGTACTGGCCAAGGAACTCCTGAAGCTGCCTCTCCATCGTTTCCTTTGACTTGGTGAGCTGAGAGACAACACCAGGTAGCCTCGCTGATTGAAAGTACTTACAGTACGCACAGCCGCCATCTCGGTGTCTGATACTCCAGTGCTCTGCAACGTGATGGAGCTCCAAGAAATCTTCTGGCGTTCGCTGGATCTGAAAACTGGTGAAGTCGCTCTTGTGCTGCGGCTCACTGAGGATCACATTCACGATGTAGGACGGGTTGCCGTCAGTACCCGTGGCCGTGTCTACGAGCTCGACGCCCTCGATCCTGAGAAGAAAGTCAATGCTGCGATTGACGCATCCTGAGTTGCTGACCGCTGCTACCTGTGATCGATCGGTGTTACGGGTGTTCAAACTGCTGATGGCACCGACGAGCATTGATTCAACGTGGAGATGCGCTGGGGTTTGGGAGGAAGACTTGCGGTGCACGTGGCAATTCAAACAATGAGCACCCAGGAGACAGAAGAGCTTGCAAGCGCATCTAAACGCATATGAGCAGGTTGATGCCATGATGGAAAGACCTTCTTGTCTTTTTTGCGTTGAACTCTACTATCCACTGTAGATGGAGCGCGGGACGTGACATTGAAGTCTGTCTGTCTGTCTGTCTGTCTGTCTGTCTGTCTGTCTGTCTGTCTGTCTGTCTGTCTGTCTGTCTGTCCCCATGGCTAAACGATGATTAGTCTGTGTCATATCTAATAAATACGGTAAGGTAGTATACCTTGTATATCACGAAAAGTGTGCCATGATTAAATGACACTTTTAATCATAGCATTCTGTTGGTTCAGTTGACTGTGAATCAGCCAGACGTAAACACGCCGCAAGGAAGACACTTGTCGTCAATGCAACTTCCCATTGTAGCGAGTGGTAGATTTCTTATCCAGACATTTGACGCTTCGTACTTGATATCCCAAACTGAAATCTCAACGTGAAAAAATAAACGAACTGATACTGATGATATGAAAAAAACTAGACCGACGCTATATACTTTTCGTTATAGCCCGAGCTTGGTGTCCTGGGATGCCTCCGCGTCCGCCGGCTTTCCTTGTTCCTCCTCCTGCTGCTCTTGCTGCTCTTCATCTTGCGGGTCAAGTGGCGGCAGGTCCTTGGTCAGGAACCGTGTGACCACCGACGGGATGTGGTCGAAGCCCTGGCACTCCTCGGTCGGACGCGGCAGCCGCGCGTTGAACATATACTGGCCAAGGAAGTCCTGAAGCTGCCTCTCCATCTTCTCCTTGGACTTGGTCAGGCGAGAGAGACCGCCACCAGGGAGACCCGTCGACTGGAAGTACCTGCAGTACGTGCAGCCGCTGTTCGGGTGCTTTTTGCTCCAGTGTTCGGCCACGTGGTGCAGCTCCTTGAACTCCTTGAACGTGCGCTGGATCTGGAAGCCCGCGGCAGCGTCGCTCTTGTTCTGCGGATCGCTGATGATCACGTTCACGACGTAACACGTGTCGCCGTTGCGCGCGTTCTTGAGCGTGTCGACCACCTCGATGCGCTCGATCGTGAAGAGGAACGCGATGCACTGCTTGATGCGCTCCGAGAGCGCCATGGTGACCCTGTCGCCCGCGCGCTTCTCGCGCCAGCCGTCCACGAGGTCGAGGCTATACATCATGTTGGTCACTTCGTTCATCGTGCTGCTTGAGGTGTGTGCTTTGGTGCGGAGGCTTGCTGGTGTAGCTAGTGGATTGGATAATGAGCTTAACACGATGCAAAATCTGGAGAATCACCACTATGGTTTTGTAGTGGGTGCAGTGTACTGTCAATCCCGCAAAACCCCGCTGTGGGTACTGCCGCCCCTCATTGCACTTGGCAGCAATAGAGAGATTTATTGTCACAAGGACGCTCGTCCAACTTCAATCTGGTGGCAACTCGCCAATGACTGGGCCACGTACGGCAATGCCCTCCCGCTCTTGGCATCCATTCGACTAACGTAAGCGTGCTGGATTTTCCTGACCAACTGATTCGAAACGAGACCTGGAGGGAAAATCCAGGGCGGGTATTATTGTAGTACAGTCCTCCTTCAGAATATCGTCACCTGCAGTGAGGTTATACCCTTTTTAAATCGATATTTTCCCAAAATCGAAATTACGTAAGCACTTACAGTACTCAACCATTACTCCCAGACTTAAATTTGGGGCACTGCGCGCAC
>JAADVO010001096.1:0-10513 GCA_023335655.1 Globisporangium spiculum
TGAACCACGTCTTGTACTTCTTGTGGTAGCCCCACGTTCGTCGCTTGAGCTCGCGCGCCGCGAGGTACTGCTGGTATGAGCCCTGCTGGTAGTAGAAGATGAAGAAGAGCGTGTCCACGTCCAGCTTCTCGAACACCGCGCCGTTCTCAAACACGGTCAGCGGCGTCGTCGGGAAAGACGCGGGCGTCGGGTACAGGTTGCGCGGCACGTAGCGGTTCGCCTTCTCCGAGTCGACGCTCTCCGGGATGAAGTGGAAGCTTTCGTCGATCATGCGCATGATCTGGCGCTGTTCCTCTGTCAGCACGGGCTCTTCCTCCAGCTCAGGTGCCTTGGCCAAAGGAGGCAGCAGTCCACTGCCGAGAATCGACGAAAGCGCGCTGCCAGTTCCGACCGGCGTCGGGGTACCAGAGCCAGCAACTGAGCCACCACTAGCCGTCGCAGCGACTGTGGCAGTCGTGACGATACCTGACGCGACAGCACCACCGCTACTAACCGAACTCGGTGTGCTTCCTGCAGATCGGTCCTTCACTGGCGGCGTACGAGCCGGCGGTGGAGGTGTGCGCTGCGTCTGGGGCGACATTTTCTGGCTGAAAGCCGCCTTCTCACTGACAGTTGGCGATGGCGCTGACGTGGAGCTGGTGGCCGAACCAGGGGGCTTCGTGGATGCAGTGCTAGTGTTGCTACTAACTGGCTCCAGGTCGCTCGGTGCGCTCGTGATGGGCGGCGACGGACCGTTCTTGGTCGCGCGATGCGGCGTGCTGCGCGCATTGTTCTTGCTAAGCTTGTCGTCGGTTCTGTCGTTCGCGTCGTCGTTCTGCTTGTTGCTCGGCGTGACGACCGAGAGCGGAGTGCTAGACGAAGACGCAGCGGCTCGGCTCGGCGTCGAGGACAGCGACACCGACGACTTGAGCTCGATGGGCTTGACGGCGCCGGGGCGGCCGATGCCCGTGATGACCGAGGCCGAGACGCTTTTCTTCGGGGTCTTGGCAGTCGTCCGGCTCGAGCCCGAGTTCAACGTGCTGGCCGCCACCACCGAGCTCGAGTTGTCGTTCGCGGACGCCGACAGTGGCGGGTCGTCCAATCCAATGTCCTGCTCGGTCGGCAGCAGCAGCTGCACCGCGGCACCTAACGAGTCGAGGTCCAGCACTTCGTAGATATCGTCCTCTCCGTACGTGTCCATAAAATCTGGTTCCTATGATACATAATGAAAAAATTGCAGCAGTGCAGCACCACACATAAAGATTTAAATACCGCATAGTCGAGCGAATGTGTGAGAAGAGCGTCCGCAATGCGCCGCCACGTACCTGGTTCGCCTCCAAGTAGTACTCGATGTCCTCCTTGAGGTCGTCGACGTCCTTGGCGTCGAGCACGTCATTGTCTAGCAAGCGGTTGATCTGCTCGAGCTTGAGCACGTGGAACTTGTGTTTAGAGAGCGCAAACTCGAGCGCCTCCATCTCCGCCTTGTTCTTGTTCTTGCCCTTAGACTGCTGCAGCCGCTCCAAATCGCACTCAGTGGTCTCGATCTGCTCGTTGAACTGTGTGAGGCACTCCTGAATCCACATGCGCGTGTTCTGGCGCGCCTGCTCGGCCGGGTCGAGCCGGTCCATCTGCGCGAGCCCTTCTTTCGAGTACGCCTTGGTCTTCGTCTCCTTCTCGCAGACTTTGAACTCCTCCATCTTCTGCTCGATGAGCTTGCGCGCGTCCGTGAGCGGCTTCTTGTCCTTCACGTCGCTGTTGCCGATCCAGTTCTTGATCTGGTCACGGAAGCGCTGCAACTTCTTGATCTCCTTCTTCAGGTCCGCCTCGTGCTTCTCCTTCTGGTTCTGCGCGGACGCCGAGTAAACCTTGTCCCAGATGTCGTTGAACACCTCCACGCCCTCCGTCACCTTCTTGAGCGTGCGGTCGATCTCGCTCATCAACTTGCGCTGCCCCGCCATCGTAGCTCTTCACCTAATTGATCGATCACCTGATGATCTCTTGCTGCTGTGTTGCGCTTTCCTTTTCCCCAATTCACACTGCTGCTAATTAAATGTATGGGGCTCGCAGGTTAGTTACAGGCAGCGGCTTCTTCCCCCCCTTTCTGGCCTATGATTGGCTTATATTTGGTAAATATACTCTTTTCAGCCAATGAAGTAAGCGTATTGATGTTAACAGGGCCGTTGTGTCCTTCAAGAACTCCAAACAAAGCAAAGGGCAACAAGGACAGCAAGAGAAACAATACAAGACACGACGGCGCGATGGCGAACGTGATGCTCACGAGCGAGACGGCCAAGGACCCGAACAAGCCCTTCAAGCTGCGCGTCGAGGACGTCTGCACCAAGTTCGATGTGCGTGCTTGCTGCTGCTACACTATGCGCTCGGGATCGTCTCGTCTAGGACTTGCGTTTGATGGTTGTGTTTCTTTTCTCTCCTGAATGTGGACAACAGGCGCTCGTGTCGGAATGTCTGCTGCTCGTGCAGTCGGAAGAGCAGTTCCCGTAAGAAGTAGCATAAAGCACTTCAGCACGTATGTGAGGGGTGTGTATGCTAACTGTGTCTCTGTGCGTGGAATGGATGTGCATTTGTGTATTTGGCAGGAGCTCGGAAGGGAGCGACCTAACAAGCGTGGAGGACCAGGTCGTGAAGAAGCTCGAGGGGTTCAACTCGGTCTGCGACGAGCTCTACAAAGAGATAGTGCGTTACTGCCATTGCCGTCGCTAGTGCTGTTGTCTTGTCCATCGCTACGCAATATCCACAGGACAGTGACTGACCTATCAGTATTGTTTGTGATTGAATATGTCTTCAGCTCCGGCGGAAAGAGAAATTGCTCAACTTGATGGAAAAAAGTCCGAAGAACGTGGATCTGCATCGGCAGATCCAGACGGCGGGCAACATGGTGCAGGTGATCGGAGATTTCCGACATTTCCTCGAGACCGGCGTGGTCAAACCCGATAAATCCAGCTAACAATGAACGGAATGAGCCAAGAGGAGATATGAGAGTAATACAAGAACGGCGACTAGCTGGCCGTCTCGCAGCCTAGACAAGCGCTTGCGTTTCCCTATTCTGTTGGCATTCATCCCATTAACAATTTCCCATCTACCTAGACAGGCAATCATCACTTCGACAAGGTAGGCGTGTTGTTTCTTTACTCACTTATGTATATGCAAAAAAACTCACATGCTTTATGCATAGACTGTTCTGTTGTGTTTGTATATATCCGCAGGCACTTTCGCCTCATCCACACACTTAGGTAGGTCCAACTCAAAACTCGGCAAACGAGAGTGACGCTGGCAGGATCTCGACTACGCTCATATCCGAGGACGAAGGCGAAAACTGCGTCTCCGTCTCGTAAGAATCGTCCGACGACGTTAAATACGCGCCCTGCACAGTGGCCGACTGCTGGTGTTGATTCTGATGCTGTTGGTGAAAAGGTTGCTTCGTTGGACTCTGGTGGTGATGGTGCAGATGGTCACTGTCACCCAGACTCGTCTTCAAGAGCCACTCCAGGGATGCGTTGTCGCACGAATTGCTCAGCGTCGCGGTCGCAGAGGTCGGCAGGCAGAGCCGCGCAATCAGCTCGTTCTAATGGTAGCCATTGGATAAAGCCGATAGGAGTGAGTTGTGTGTTGGGCTATGCTACATTGTTGGGCAATGGACAAAAGCAATCAAACCTGTTTCTGGATCTGGCGGTTCATGCGCGCCATCTCGGCTAGCACCGCGTCGATCTTGCTGCCCAGCTTCTCTTCGAGCTTGACGAGGTCTGAAGGCCGCGACACAATAGAACAAGCAATCTGTCAGGTGAGAGCACTCAAGGATGAAGTGAGGTAACGTTCATACCTCGCTTGACGAGTTTCGGGGTCGGCTCCTTGGCGCGGACGGAGGACGAGTCCGAGAGGTACGTGCTGTGGTGCTTGCGCTTCGAGAGCACGCAGATCGCGTTCGTGAAGATGGGCGTGAGGTCCGACACGTTCGCGGTGCACTGCTCCTGGTCCACCTCGATGCGGAGCTTGAAGCGCTGGCCGTCTTTTCGTCGACTCACCTGCGCGCACCCAAAGACAATACAACGAGTACATAAGCTCTTCGTCTGTACCAGCAATGATACGTACGATAGCCCACGCACCTTTTCGAGACGGAACTGCACGGATGCCTTGCGCGAGTGACTGCGGATGACCACCGAGTCGTAGTCGTTGCCGACAAAGCGGAAGATCTCCTGGTCCGTGTCGTCCACGCGCTTTCCCGACTCGAAGAAGAGCAGGATGCGCAGCGGGATGTCCACGAACTCGTCGTCCGGGGACCGTGCCGACTCGCCGTGCTCGTTGAACTCCACGAGCGTCACTTCGACGTCCAGCGAGTTGGACTTCCCGCCTGCAAAGAAAACATCAAAGCGTGAAGGTCAGTCAGAGCTTTGATAATTTCGTTCGCGCCGTCTCATCAACGAACGCTCGTGATAACTGATTGGCCCACCTTCGTCCTTGTAGAACTCCGACGCCGGCTGCTTGGTCACGACGAGTCTCCTGGACCACGCAGATCGCTTGCCAGGTGGCTGTGGCAGCGGCAGTGCAAACGCGTCCGCCTTCATGAACGTCCAGTCGCTCTGGTCGTCGTCGTCATGAGCGGATCCATCGAGCAGAAGTGACTGCTGCTGTTGAGTGCGGTGATGAGTCTGGTGGAGAAAGTCGAGCTCATCATGAGCGGAAGAGGAGCTGCTGCTGCTGCTGATGGTGCTGCCACTGATGGTAGAGGACGAGTTGGTCTCGTGGCTGCTGAGCGGCGGATGCATCTCCAAGCAGAACGCAGTGAATTGCGAAATGAAAAAGCGCTTTTCGTGCCTGCCTAGCTCATGCTGGTGCATTGGGTGTGCAGGGTAGCCGCCTGATGATGGGATGTGACAGACAAGCAAGGAAGCAGTCGCATTGCATCACGCCGCCCCCATCGCACATGTGCACACACACACACACACGCAGAGAGAGAGAGAGAGAGAGAGAGAGAGAGAGAGAGAGAGAGAGAGAGAGAGAGAGAGAGAAGTACATACATACATGCAGAGGCAGGAAGCCCTCATGTCCGAAGCTTTCTTCAACGTATCCATCCACACACTCACTCATTCATTCGCGTCCAATTTCAAAACCAGCCAACTGCCCTGCAAGATATGCACCAATCAACACCGCATCGCTTCTTTTCGCGAGCCAATTAGCAGGCGTGTAGAAGGAGGCTCGATGTGGGCCACACCATTTCGCATTCTAATTATTTTTTGTATCAAAACAAAAGGCGGGCTTCTTGGTCTTGGCTTGTGTATGGATTTGTATATTGGCTGCACTACGATGGATGCGACCACCACTGCGGCGCCGCCACCAGCGATGGCCGGCGCGCCGTCGCCGCACCTGGTGACCAGACGTGTGACCGCATGCGAGCGCCTGACACCCGAGCACGCCGCGCAGCGCCAGCGCGCGCAGGACGAGCCCATCCTCGTGGCCTGGAAAGTCGAACGGCGCGCCAACGGCCAGGAGCTCATCAGGATCAGTAGCGACGAGAGCAGCGGCGACGACGACACCAGCGGGTATGGTGACGCTGCGAGTGCCAGTGCCAGTGACAGCGTTGATGGCGCCTCTGTCGATGATGAAGGCGATAAGGATGATAACGACGACGACTACGGATACAAGGACGGCGATGAAGTGGACGACCTCGCGTCCGCCGAAGTAGGACACGATCGTGAACGAGAGCAAGAGGAGGAAGAGCCCGCTGCGTCCGCCAGCAATAGCGCTCTGCTCTGCAAGCGCAAGCACGACGCTATGGCCATAGACATCGATGAAAAAGACGACGACGACGGCGGCGATGGAGAAGCAGAGAGCGATTGTGACACAATAACGCAGATGGCGACGCTGCTCCATGGCATGACGACGGGCGACTCGAAGAAGCCTCAACCTCAGGAGCAACAACAGGTTATTTATTCGGTCGATAGTGACGGTGGCGACAGCAGTGACAGCGACGGCGGATGTGAAATAGTGGAGAGCAATGCTGCAAGCCAGCCAACTGCTGCTACGATCATCAGCGTAGCGGATGGCGCAGATGCCGCCGTAAAAGACAGGCGCGCGATCGCAGAGGCGCGAGAGCGAAGTGAACAGCATGGCGACCAGTCGTTTGAATGCTTTTCCGCGGAGATTACAGACGGGAACACGACACCAGAGACGACGACTGACAGCAGCTGCGGCGACACAATCGATGGCAGTCGCATCAAGAGCGAAGCATCATCGCAGTTAGTGGCAGCAGTGGCAGTCAAAAGTGAGCCTGCAACTGTGCCCACCACGCCAGTCGTATCCGTGTTGAGTTGGTCGGTACCAACAACCGCAACTGCAGCAACCACCGCCGAGCCGTCCTTATCAACAGCGGACGATCACGATGTTGAAGTAGAGCCTGTGGTCAAACCTGAGCCAATTGGCGTGACGCGCGTGATCCCAAAGAAGGCGATCCCACTAATGCGTCGCAAGAAACTGGACGAAGAAGACGCGGCGTTCCTGCTCTTTTACGGCATCAGTGAGACGCCGACAACGCACATCCTCGGTCTCATCATAGGTACGCTTCGTATCTGCTTCTTTTCGTCTTCACCGTCTTCTGGCTTGGGACTAAGCCACTGTTTGTGAACATCTCCACAGAGTACATTGATCGCTGTGTCGGCGCGAGCTCGGCGTTTGTGTCGCGCTATATCAAGTTCATGCTCTGGTGCAAGATGAATGCGCACGTGACCGCTGGCATCGAGGCGGAGCGGCTCGCGCGCTCCGAGTGGATGAAGATCGTGTTCAGCTCGGAAGATCCATCGATGCGGCCCGAGATCCACCGATCGCAGCTTTTGCCTCGCCCCGTGCGGATAACCGTGCGGCCGCTGCAGTTTCTGCGCAAGCGAGCGAGTCTGGGCGGGTCGATCATCGGTACCAAGTACGAGTCCAAGGCTGCGCGCAAGCACAATACAGGCGTATCACTTGGGAAAGAGAGCAAAGCGCGCGTGAAGGACGAGCGGAGCCATCAAACTGGTGGCAGTGTGGCGAGTCCGATGGCTCAAAATGGTTATCGTGGAACAACCAACGGAGCCAGTTCAGTGGGGTACCGGGGGGCCGTGTCGTCTCATGTCTTGCCGCACAAGAAACAGCCGCCGAAGACTGGTACCAAGCGCAAAGCAGAAAAGATTGCATCAGTCACACCACTGTCATTCATAACACCAGACTCGCCCCTGAGCCAATCGCCGCTCAAGGCCATCCCGTACACGCCGCGTAAGCACCGAAGGAGGAACGGGAGCATCACGATCTACGATGGCGAGCTGCCGACCCGCGCTCGCGTGAAAAGCGGAGGCCTCCCGTTGTCCTCAGAGGCCATCAAGCCGCTCACATCGGACCAATACATCGCGGGCTACAACCGCAGTTTACCGCTCGGGCGAAGCTTTGATGGCTTGGACTACCGGAAAGGACCGTGCGTGCAGGTGAGTCCGCTGCAGAACATGTCGGTCGCGGACCTAGAGGGCCACATCAACTCGGTGCGCAGCGAAGGACGTATCAAGAGCTTCGAGAAGCTCTCGGACATCATCACCAAGCTCATGTCGGACCCGCGCAACTACCGTGGCGTGTTCAACTCGCCAGTGGACCCCGTCGCGCTGAATCTGCCGACCTACACCGATATCATCAAGGTTTGTCCAAAGTTGGTCGAGTACTGTTGAGGTGTGGAACGTCAAACTGACCAACTGACATTGTTGGTGAATGACTGTGTGGACCGATTTTGCTAGAACCCCATGGACCTCGGGACTGTGAAGAAGCGCCTGGCAGAAGGACGGTACATCGAGACCCAGGACTTCGCAAACGACGTGCGGCTCGTGTTTGAAAACGCCAAGCTTTTCAACGAGCCGAAGCACTCAGTGCACATATGCGCCGACACTCTGCTGCGGCACTTTGAGAAAGAGCTCAAGAACGGATTGGATCGCCTGCACAAGAGCAATCGCGGCCCAAAGCACTTGTGCAACGCCTGCTATGGCCACACGTGTGTGCTCTGCGACCAGCAGTGTCTCCCGTTCGCGCAGCCGCATCTTCAGTGCTCGGGCAGTTGCAGTACGGACATTCGTAAAGGCTCGATCTACTATGTCACGCGCGACGGCACGCGAGTGTGGTGCCACAAGTGCCGGAATCGCATCCTGCGTGAGAAAGCGCAAGGTGGCGCTGATGGCTCGGCGATGATGGACGGTAGCAGCCAGTCGTTCTCTCAGAGTAGTCAAACGACGTTTTCTCAAAGCAGTGGATCGCAGGGCGATCCGAGCGATGGGGGCAATGACGACAACATGGTCCGCATGAAGTGCGACACGACCGTTGAGCCGTGGGTCAAGTGCAGCGAGTGCGCGCGGTGGATGCACCAGGTCTGTGGGCTCTTTAACCCCGTGCAGGGCGAGTACGCGCAAGAGCACGACTACGTGTGTCCGCTGTGCTGCTGGCGGCAAAAGTCGACCGCGCTACCTCCGTCTTCTTCACTGCACAATTTGCTCAACCCGGCGTCGGACGACCGCGAGGAAAACAAGAGCACGTGTTTGAACATCCCTCCGTGCGAGCTGAGCAACTTCATTCAGGGGTACTTGCGGCGGGAGCTCGAAGCGATCGGAGAGGGCGAGGCGGCCAAGTCGCTCAACGTGCGCGTGCTGTCGTTCCCGGGCGAGAAAATGACGATCTCCGAGGGTATCGTGCGTGCGTTCGATGAGAACTCGAACGTGCTCGCGCACATGTTTCCCGAGCGCGACGTGTCGTACCAGCGCTTACCGTCGGAGGTGACGTACTTGTCGAGAGGCATTTACTTGTTCCAGAAGCACGACGGTGTCGACGTGTCGCTGTTTACGCTGTACGCGCAGGAGTTTGGCGAAGACTGTGAGCTCGCAGCGAACAGGAGGTCTGTGTACATTGCGTACATCGACAGCATCCGGTACCTGAAGCCCGCGAGCGCGCGCACGTCGGCGTACCACTTCATCATGCTGGCGTACTTTGACTACATCCGGCGGCACGGCTTCGACCGCGTGCACATATGGTCCTGTCCGCCGCAGAAGCGCATCAGCTACGTGTTTTGGTGCCGCCCGGCGTTCCAGAAGACCCCGAGCGCCGAGCATTTGCGGTCCTGGTACAATGGACTGCTGGGGAAAGCGAAAGACCGCAAGATCGTCAGGGGCTGGACGACGTTGTACGACCGGTACTTGTCGCACGAGGACACGGAGATGCCCGTGAAAGAGGAGACGCAGAACCTCATTGCGACCCGCGGCGTGACGTCACGGTCCGTGAACCCCGCCGAACTTGCGTGGCCCGTGACGGAGCTCCCGCCGATCTTCGACGGCGACTTCATCCCCGCCGAGCTGGACCGCATCCTCGGCCGCATCGGCGCGCGCAACAGCAAGATCCGTCGCGCGAGCGAGTCGGCGAAGAACGCATCGATCGGCAGCGCTTGCGGCAAGCGCGCGAGTGGGGATGCGATCAAAGAGGACCCGGACGGAGTCACTCAACAGCAGCACTCCCAGCAGTCTCAGCACGTGGAGTACAAGCTCCGCGAGATCTTTTCCAAGTGCCAGTTCGCGGTGAAGCGCATGAAGCAGGACTTGCTGGTCGTGAACCTGGCAGTGGACAATGGCAATGGCAATGGCGATGCTGATAGTGGTGACCGTGTGATGATGATCGCATGCTGCCCCGAGACGACAGTGCCCGAGTGGTGCGCGCGCGTGCCGCGCTTCTTCGGCAGTCGCTTCATGTTCCACCAGCTGTGCGCAAACGCCGGCTACCAGTTCGACTCGCTGCGGCGCGCCAAGCACTCGACGATGATGATCCTGCACCACTACTTCAACGAGCACGTGACGCAGGTGAACGTGTTCTGCCGCGGGTGCAGTCTGCTGATCACGCACGCCCAGTACTGGGCGTGCCAGCACTGTGACCGCTTCGCGCTCTGCGACGCGTGCTTCCAGCGTGACGGCCTCGTGCACGAGCACCTGCTGCAGTTCGGGCGGCAGCTCCAGGTGCGCCACAGCAGTCCGCCCGCAGCACCTGCCGCAGCAGCAGCAGCACCAAGAGCACCACCACCATCAGGAGCAGGAGTACCATCAGCCGCTTCGGTACCAGCAGCAGCAATGAGTTCGTAAGTTAGCAGAGGAGGGTAACAAGCGAGTGAGTAGCTTGTGCGGCAAATATTAATCTCAATATCCTTCACGCAACTCCTCATTTGCCAACCCATGTTGCTTGTAGTGATTGATACAACACTGAAAGATGCTCCCAAGCAGTAGCAGCAACAACGGCGAGCTACGCAACAGAAGTCAGGCATATTTGCTACAGTGGCGACTCAATGTGTCTACATGGAGTGGACAGAATGAGAGCTAGACAATATATTAGGTTAAGAACAGCGCGGTGTTCGAGAAGCTGGACGTGGACACGCTCTTCTTCATCTTCTACTACCAGCAGGGCTCATACCAGCAGTACCTCGCGGCGCGCGAGCTCAAGCGACGAACGTGGGGCTACCACAAGAAGTACAAGACGTGGTTCA
>JAADVO010001097.1:0-10509 GCA_023335655.1 Globisporangium spiculum
AGTCCCACGCGACGTACGACGGCGTGATACGGTTGCCCTGGTCGTTCGCGATGATCTCGACCTTCTGATCCTTGTAGATGCCCACGCACGAGTACGTGGTGCCGAGGTCGATGCCGATGACCGGGCCGCGCGGACCCTTGGCGGTGTCTTCAGCAGCGGAAGCTGTTCCTGCGAACGCAAGCGCGAAGAGCGCGAGGACGACGACGATCTTGCCCATCGCGAGTCGGGAGGCTTTCTTGTTGCGTGAGGTGGTGCTGGTTCTTCTTCTCATCGTTTGGTAAAATTGGATAATGAGAGAAAGAGCGAGCGGAAAGAGTGAGTGAGAGACCTCACCGTTAGGTTGTGAAGCGAGCGCCAAGTCTCAGACGAGGTCTCATAGTTTGCTGACGTGGCTCTGAGCACAGCGACAGGGACTACGAGCGAGAGAAAGCAATGAGCACCACGCGTTCGCTTTCAGGCTTTCTCGCGTGTTCGAGAAAGCACATCAAGTATGTTCATGCACCTTTAAAGTCCTCCAGTCCACGTAGCGGACCATTTTTCAACCCATGTGGTGACAAACACTACCATCATTCCTGGACCATCGCTGAGTGATGGGTGGTGGTTGTAGTGACTGCGAGTGACACGTGTTCACTTCATGCAAAAGCAACATGAAAATGAGCCTTTGCAACACGCGTCACGCTCCACACAACTAACGGGCTCCAAGCCACCAAGAGATGCAAAACACAGCACAGGAGGCCACACGTCTACCAGCATCCCACACAGGAGGCCACATGTCTACCACAAAATCATTGCATTTGTTCTGTGTCTTTTCTTGTGAGCGAGCAGCAAGCAGAGTGCCACTTTTGTCACCACACTTCTCGAAAATTCTAGCCATTTTTTTATCATGTTTTTTAATTTTTTTAAAATAAACCACAATATATGGTTATTTACAGATATGGTACTAATAAGCTAAATGTGTACACCGTAGTATTGCTAATAACACCACATGAATGCACTCGTTGACGGCAAGAGCATCCTCAGACAACAACTGAAAATGGGCGATGCCAAGTGGACAGCACCAGCGCCGCCAAGTGCACCGCTGCTCTCGTTCTACACGCGCGCGCCAGCGTTTCCCATTGAACTGGAGGCGCTGGAGCGCGCGGGGTTGCTGCGGCTGAAAGTGCTCTGCGCGCTCTCTGCATCACCACGCGGCAGTTTGAGTCGTGAACTGCGCCACCAGGTTGAAGCGCTGGACGCCTTCCAAGAGCTTTTCGGTAGCGCTGACGGTGATGCAATGGACACGACGTCACACTATGCGCTCCGCCTGGCATTCTGTAAGTACGTGGATGGATGAAGCCTGGTGATGAATAGTGAAGTGCTGTCGTATCGGCATCATGCACGCATTGGTGGGTTGCACGAGTGAATGTCTAACGCTACGCGTATGGTGTGCAGGAGTAGCGATCTGATCGAGTGGATGGTGGCGATGGAGTTCAAGCTCTTTGCGCTGCGCTTACACAGCCTTGTTAACCAAGAAGCCGTTGCGATACTCGCTCGCGAAGGCATCATATACGACACAGCAGCAAGCAGCTCGTTCACTACGAGCGCAGAACGCCAGTGGGTCGCGCCACCAAGCAGCATCAGCGACTCCTCAACAATTAAAAGCGAATGCAACCTGTACAAGGTACCATTCCATGAAGCGTCTCGACTTGTCAAGTACCGGCGCGTGCTGGTGAAGAAGGGCGTTTGCTTTGTCCCAGCACATAGCATGAACTACGTGGCGCAGTACCGTTTCCGCGTCTCTCTCGAGCAGCAGCTCAAGATCCTCCAGCGCGCACTGCCAGCGAACCCAGAAACCCGGAGCTTTGCCGACCGTCTCGAGCCAATTCTGGAGCGCTTTATCGCTCAGTCTCGACTGCAGAATAATGACTCATTCTTGGAAAAGAGAGAGCAACTCCCGCAGATCACAGCCGAGACCATCGACAGCATGGCGGAGAAGCACTTCCCGCTTTGTATGCGGCATCTGCACCGCAAGTTCCGCGAGAACCACCACCTCAAGTACGACGGCCGGGTACAGTTCCGCATGTTCCTCAAGGGCATTGGGTGGTCGGTGCACGACACACTGCTGTTTTTCCGCAACGAGTTCATTCGCGTCATCCCGCCTGCCAAGTTCGACAAGGAGTACGCGTACCACATCCGCCACAGCTATGGCTTGGAAGGCGCGCGCAAGGACTACGCACCGCTGGACTGCGAGCAGATCATCGTTCACGGGTCGGCACCGCGGCAGGGCCAGTACCACGGCTGCCCGTTCCGTCATTGGGACGCCGCGCACCTGAGTGCTGAGTTACGAGGTGTCCAGGGCGGAGGAGGACTCTCCGCTTCACAAGCATTGGAGATATCAACGCAGGTAGCCTCGGGGCGCTTCCAGGGAGCGTGCCAGCGATTCTTTGACGCAACACACCGGATTTCGTATGCCGACGCAACAGCTTCAGCCCAGCAGAGAAGAGGATCTCGCCACCACCAGCAGCAGGGTGGAGAGCGAGAGACGGCGGCGCCAAGCACAGTGAGTCATCCGAACGCGTGGCTGGAAGCGAGTCTCTTGAGCAGTTGATAGCTACTACGAAGTGCTTGGCGTATTGTCATGTCGTTAGTGCGAATTGCGCAACCTTCAAGGAAAGCCATCATGAAGACCTCTCGGTTCAGTACATTTACACATGAACAGCAACACAAGCAACTACTTTACACCGAAAAAAGATCGAGACACAGGAATCTCGTCTCAACTGTGGCTACTTGGCTAATAAGCGCGACCAATACAAGACATAGTAGTACAATAATACACAATGATACCCGCCTACGATGGCTTCCAGCTGAACCACATGCGGCGTCCTCGTTCAGCGCATTCTTCTCGCGTGAAGACGCCAAGTTCCAGCGCGAGGTTTAGGATCTCAAGCGACAGTTTCTGCCTCTTGAGTTCCTGCAGCCCCAGGCGGTTGGTTCTCATGCGGCGCTTGAGGCTTCGTATCTGTGGACTTGAGCTTTCAAGCGGCTCGTGACCGGGGCTTGCCGTACTGACCGAGTCGCTTTGTGGTGCAGAGTTACCTTTGGTATTCGTCTGATCGACCGCAGTTACTTGACAAACGCCATTTCCATCATCGAGAGGTCCGCTCTCCAGTGCCAACACTTGCTTCTGCTGCACAACTACAGCTGGAGCTGGCGGCATTGAGTTTGCTGCTAGTTCAATCCGCGTGTTTTTGGACAACAGAGAATACGCGTCTGCTGGTATAATATCATTAGTCCCAGCGCCGTACCTTGGCTTTGCATTCAGCGCAAGAGCTTCCTGCGTCACTGTCGTCGGCGTAGATTGTGCATACGCAGCAGCCATTATCTGCGCCACAGCTGCGACTGCAAGCGGGTACGGTACCTGAGCCACCGCCATGCGCTCCCAATTGACGTCAAGCGAGAACGAAGCTGCGTTCACCACCGGTGATAGTGAAAGCGCAGACTTCGCAGCCACTGGCGTCACTTTTGCCGCATGCGTGGGCTTGATAGGCTGTTTCTTCTTCTGTGAGGCACATACATGCATGACTGGCGGTGGGCTCTTGTACTTGCGCAGCCCGGCTTTCAAGTGCGATTTCAAAACAAAGACGTCAAAGTTCGTGGCGGGGAACTTGGTTAGAAAGTCTGCATGCACCTGCGATAAGAGAGACATCGGAGGCACATGCAGTGGTTAGCTTTGCAGACATTATGATGAAGAAGCCCACACACACACACCGACAATAAATACCTTTTCCCATACGACATAGGGGTATCGCTGCACCAACCGCCGGCGCTTGCGTGCGCAGTGCTCTGCAAAGTGACATCTGTACGAGACCACAAGCAGCTTCACGTGCTCATCCGTCACGATTTTGTTCTTGTCCAGTGCAGTCATCGGGTGAACGGGAGGCGGCACACTTGTCCACAGTGCAGCAGGTGCTGCATTGAAATACGCCAACGCGTTGGAGCTGCTATCAGGTTTAATCAGCGAATCGTACGGCTTGCTCTCGCCACCCTCATTGGAGCTCTCGCCCTCAACATCCTCAGCGACGCACTCGTCTATGTCCGAATCCCAGGGAGTGCCGCAGCAGCCTCGGCCGCACTGCCGATACTTGCGCAAGTCGCCCTCGACGTCCGAAGGCGTGTGACTCTCGCTGCTCTTTCCGTCCTGCTCACGCTTGTTCTCGCTGCTGACGCTGATCGCGGTCTGGCGAGTTGCCATGGCTTGGCTTCTTGAGCTGCTCGTGTGTTTTTAGTATGCAGATTCAACATGCGGCTATTGTGAGAGAAAGAAATGGCCGCCTACGAGAATCAGAACGCATATTTGGACAATGAGTGAGAAATCAGGAGCCTCACCAGCTGCACTTGGATAAAGTATGTGGAGTATGGTGTGATGCATTTAAATTAATGTCATAACCATGAAATAGTGCCATTGAAGTCACTGCGAATCATACACACACTCTGTGCGAATTGGTGTTAGATTTAGGCACTATGAAAGGTAGCAAATGGAATGGACCCCGAGTGTTTATCATACTCCAGGTGCTCGCTCTCTAGTTGAGCCTGAAGCCACGAATTAGTGTAGCAAACCTACTGAGAGGCTCAGGACCGCTCTTCCGCTTACCTTATAAAGTCGTGGCGAGTTCACAGAGCGCACTGAACAGCAACAGCAGCAGCAGCTGAGGATGAACCACATTGGACTACTAGAACTGAAGAAGCGAAAGCTGGGCTTTGACATCCTGGAACACGCACTGGAACCTGGCATCATGACGCGCAAAGAGTGTCCTGAAAGAGGAAAAAAATTGTCCAAGATTCTGTAAGCAGTTGCAGGTTCTAAAGAGAGCTGCAAGAGGCATCAAACCTTGCCGCACACACGCAGCAAACTCGTGTGGCGAGAACCTGAGTCCGATCAAAGGTGCTTGACGGCCCAACCCTGATATTCAAAACAGTTGTCGTGCGTTGGTATAGTTCACAGAAGGTATAATACTGTGTCTATTGTGGATATCAGCAGTGTGACTATTGGAAAGACGGTGCAGAGATATCCCAAGACCTGCACTTGAGTATGCATGGGTCGTTGAGCCGACAGATGATTGGCTTCTTGTCATCAAAGTAGTGGTACCCGTGAATCTCGTCACGATGCACTACGAACACCATCACGCGCATCGACGGTGCTCGCCACTTAAGCATCGGGATCAGAGCCGCGGCCAAGTGCCAGTCGCTCACGGAAATGAGCCACGTCTCGTCCAGGACCAGGCGCCCAAGGCGAAGCAACTCAAAGCCTGAGAGAACCGGAACAACGCACCGCTCATCTTCGTTTCCTTGGTAACTACTACCCGATTTTTTCGACTTCGGCTTCCAAATGGTTGTCGGTGATTTCGCCACAGAGCCCAGCCCACCACTGGAGACCAGATGAAGTACCAAAGTCTCTTCAACTGCTGTCATCGTAAGGGCGACACCCCTACGAGTTGTGGTAGGTCCTGACAGTAGTGATGGGACGAAATTCAGACTCAACACCGTGATTTTGATCATAAAGAGCGACTTGATGTTGCCATTGAGCTTCAGGAGCGTGTCGTTGCGGGAGAAGTCGGGCAGCGCGAGCCCCTCGAACTGCGCCGACGTGACGACCGTGGGGATACGGCCGTCGTACTCGAACCATCCAGACTGTGCAAGCTCCAACCGAAAGTAGTGCACGCCGCAGAACACTAGCAGAATGGGGCCAAAGAACATGTCGCTCATCCTCCGGTATAGCAGCTTTGCGATCAGATTGAGGAGACTGTAGGTGAAGATCAGGAGTTCTATGATCCCAGGGTACATCAGGAACCAGGCTTGCGAGAGCGCGATCTGCGCTCCTTTAAAAGCGCCTCCGACCGTCGCAAACACTGCCAGATCCACCTTGAGGCGCGGCAGAAGCAGGATTGGAAGCCAGTGGAATCCACGCGTGCACGCGAGGGCCCCAATGTCCACGGACCGGAGCTCCTTGGTCTCGTTCGACCGGTAGTTGTTGAACATCGCGATTTTGGCGACGAACCACTGGAGTAGCAGAGCTCCCAACGAGACGTTCGCTAGGACCATGTCCAAGTCGTACACGCTCTCAGCCCACCGCGTCACGGAGGCCTCAAAGAGGAAGACCCCAAAGCGCTTGGCGTTCACGATCGTCACCGATGTGTACGGCAGCGGGGCCTCGGATACCCGTAGTCCGCGAGAGCCTCAGGAATCCTGACGGAGCTTCTTCCCGCAAACACATGTCATGGCCAGGCAATCGTACTCCGTGTTTCGTAGCATATCAAACTTCCGCAAGACGATCCCTAGCGAGGTGTTGCGAGAGCTTAGGAACTCGGGGTACCATCTACCGCCTTCCAGGTCTTCGTACCATCCGTTGCGCCACACGCCACCGGGTTTCTGGAGCCACTCCTAGGTCTTCCGCTCTCGCATGGTCCGGTTCACGCCACGAAATGATAAGTCGGGATCTCCTTTGGTCTCGTACGCGCCGCTGAGGCGGAACAAGCACGCGCTGCCGTCCCATCCCGAGGTCGCGTACCGCACGTTGAGATTGTTGTCGAAGAACGGCATGGCGACCATCGGTAGTGCGACCGGGAGAATTTCCATAGTATTGTCGACGACGATCTGCAGGACGTCCCGGGTGACGTTGTAGCCCAGCTCCTCGCAGCGATGCAACACCTCGTCCATGGTTGACGCGATGCGCTCGTAGGTGTTGCTATATCCTTTCATGGAGCTCCCACTAAAGCGGAAGCCAGAGCTTCTTTCCACCATGCGGTAACCGTTGATGGCGCTCCCGGAGGTGTCAATGATGACCGTCGACGAGGACTCGAGCGCTTGCTGGAGCTGCGCGGGTTTGTAGACGCGGCCCCCATGGAGCGAGCACACGACCGATCCATGAATAGTGCGTCGTTCGTGCCGAGCACCTGGTAGACGCCGAGCGCTGGATCCTGGCCGAACAAGAGGTGCAAGTGTTCGGCCACGCGGGTCCACGCGGTGGTGGACGCTTGACCGTAGATGAGGATCGTGAAGAAGCCCAGAGCAGCCAGTTGTACGCGAAGTTGATGATGCTAAGGTACGACGGACGACGTCTTGGGATTCTTCTTGCGTTGCTGCTGCTGACGAACGAATGGGCCACCGCCGCCACGCTTCTGTGGCTGAAGAGGCGGTACGGGCGACGGCGACGCGCATCGTCATTGGAGGTATAAACGTTTTTACATTGAGGAAGAACTACAAGGAGTCCTCAACACACAGACAACAGAACTGGTGGTATTGGTAGGCTGACGAAGAGAATTCAAATAACTGAAGAGTAAAATAGGAGCGAGGGGAGCTGGTCCCAGAAAACGGTAGATAACACAACATAGTATCAGATGACGAAACCTCCGTCCACCCAATCAATCCCCATGTTCAGCTGCACTTGACTTCCGGTAAATGAGCCACAGAGTCACATCTTTAGAACCAAACAAATATTGCTTGACAACACCCACACCGATGACAAACATATATACGTTCACTGGGTAACCAGACATTGCGATCCATCCCCAGTGCAGCGCTTATTGCTGATGTTGACACCTCCGACCTACTGCTGGACCACTCGCCGTCCTTCTTTCAATGCCCCCTAGCTCATGAGAGATGATGCCTGAGTTTTCTGCTTCTTCACTTCTTTCTGCAACTCCATGGAGTTCACTCACACGCAGTGCTTTCGGCTCGTTTGTTGTTCCAGTTGCGACTGCCGTCTTGAGTCTCCAATCGCTACGAGGTCGTTATTCAGCGTCACAACTAAGTAGATCTGCGGTGTTGAACCGCCCACGGTATCGGAGGACAAGTCGGCTGGCGTTGGCAATTCGCAGCCATCCACTTGAACTGGGGTTATTGACAATAACGCTGACTCCGGCGCAGCGGCTGCTTCTGTCGAGCTACAAACGGCAGACGCTTGTAGCGCGCGGCGCAGGTGGGTTTTCAGAGTCGAGACGTCAAAGTGCGTCTCTGGGAACCTTTCTAGAAAATCTGCGTGCACCTACGATTACAAAAGCCAATGGTGTTGGTGTAGAAAAGCAGGCAGTCGTATCGCTTGACAGGGACTGCAGTTGGATAAAATGAAATGCCCACCAGGTATCCAAGTAAACCGCTCATCTGCAGTCAGACAGCGTGCGGGAAGAGCTGCGTCGAGGGCTCGTGTCGCCACGCGCAGTACATTCCAACGTACTGTTTGTACGACGCCATGGGCTGCTCGACATGAGCATCAGTCACGATCGCATAGTAGTGGTCCTTAGAACAAGGGACGTCAGCTCTTCAGAGTACAGTTGCTTCTTCTTCGGCAGCTGCTTGCAGGAACTCGCGGTGGTGAGGGGTCGTTGTCAAATGAGTCACTGTAGCTGTAGTGGCACCAGGTCAAGTCACCGCGATGATTGTCATTGCTAATGGGGCTGTTATCGCCATAGTCTTCATCAGGGTTGCTGCTGCTGTTCGGAGCGCTCTGTCGGGTCGTCATGAGCGCTTCTTCTTGGGCTTGCTCGCTTCGCTTGCGTGGTTGCTCTTTGATTATCAACTATGGAAGTTGTGGCATGACGGTCACGAAAATCAGAACGTGGTCATGGCACAAAGACGTAAACTCGGGAGCCATACCATTTCACTCGGATGCACTATTTAGAATGTGATGTGGTTCTCGAGAGTGCACAAAAAGCGTTCAGATTTATTCATGGAAATCACGTGCGCATAAACAGGATAAATGGAAGTCATTCTTGCGAAAGAGTGACGTTGAAGTTATTGTTCATACCGAGCGAGCTGAGAGCAACCTCAACAAGTCCATCATCTGATTTGCATTCTGCATCTGGAGCACTCGCTTCCTCCTTCAATGCTCTATTTCGGCGTGATGAGTCCCAGTCCCAGTTCCAGCTCGAGTTTCAGGTTCTCCAGCGCCAGTTTCTGCCAGTACAACACGTTGTTCAAGCACGCGACATGGAAGGCGACACCACCGGGGTAAAGAGGAACCTAGAGCCGCTTGCAGTATCGAAAGACTGCGAGCTTCACAATTTTTCAACGCATCTCCAGGCCGCTTGGAGGTGGATCATTGCATAGGCGTGCACCTGCCAGTCTACTCCTGGACCACCTGCCGCGCTTTCTCAATGCACTCTTCTCGCGTGATGATGCCCAGGTCCCTCGCGAGCTTCAGGTTCTCGAGCGCTAGTTTCCGCTTCTTCAGCTCCTGCAGCTCCACGGCGTTATCTAACCTACGACGCTTTTGGCTTTCCTCCTGCAACTGGGACTGAGGGTTGGAGTCGTCGTCTTCATTCACCTCTTTCTCCGTGTCGGAGCTCGCAGTGTCGGTGGCCGAGTGGTCGCCATCACCATGGAGAGGGAACTCGCTTCCCAAGTCCACTTGT
This sequence comes from Globisporangium spiculum, assembly GCA_023335655.1. Taxonomy (NCBI): domain Eukaryota; phylum Oomycota; class Peronosporomycetes; order Pythiales; family Pythiaceae; genus Globisporangium; species Globisporangium spiculum. Next base: position 9,387 of record JAADVO010001097.1, read on the forward strand.
TCCACGAAAGTAGCGACACTCGTCTCCATCGTTGGTGGTATTCCTGGGACGATTTGCTCGTTCTTGATAGCTGGCGGATTGGTTTGGGTGTGATTGCCGTTGGAGGATGTAGCACCACCATTTGCTGGACCAGCAGTTTCAGAATTGAGATTTGCATCCGGAACAGCAGAAGCTTGCATTGGTGCAAGCGCTGCTGCTGCTACTGGATAAGTAGCAAGCGGCATTGTTACAACTGGATGAGCAGCAAACGGCATTGCTGCAGCTGGATGAACAGCGAACGGCATTAGTGCTGATGTAAATGCAGGCATAACGTTCACTGGAGCAGGAGCTTGGAGCGCGGCTGCACGACCCGACAGAGAGGTTGCCACTGCTGCGGACATTTGAGCCACTGCTGCTGCTACTGCTGCTGCTTGCGCTTGGTGGGCACTGAGTGCCGGTGGAACGAAGGGAGGCATCGCCGGTACGAAGCGTGTTGGTCTCGCATTCGACAATGCAATCGCTTGAGCTACCGTACGAGGGGGACATACCACTGCTGGTGCGCTAACTGGCGCAGGTAGTACCATTGGCGCCACTGGAGCTGGTGCCGGAGCAGGATCCGGTTGTTCATAATAGTCCCGCTCCGACGATGAATAGTAATTCGGTGGGTCAGAAGCGTACAGAGCGCGGCGCAAGTGGGTTTTCAACAGCAGCGAGTCAAAGTTCGTCCCTGGAAACTTGCTTTGAAAATCTTCAAGCACCTGCAGCAGACAGATAGAGAGGAACCATCAGCATTGAATTAGACAGATGTATCCCTAGGGGCATCCCCACAACGTTCTCTACACCGCACACTCACTCACCTTCTTCCACACGAGACTCGGCACTAGCTGGTTCTCTCTGTAATGCGGTCGGCGTCTGCAGAACTGTGCGTAGCGCCGCTTGAACGACACGAGAAGGTGCTGAAGGTACACGTCATTGAATGCCACATTGTCAACTGTCCCTGGAGCCACTCTTCCTGCCGTCGTTGCAGCGTCCAGCAGCGCACGCGCATTAGCATCCGCTTGGCTGGGAACGCCATGGCAAGTAGGACCACAGAACTTTCTGTTGTGGTACTCAGCCTCATCATCAGAGCTGTTGGGCTCACCGC
>JAADVO010001098.1:0-10477 GCA_023335655.1 Globisporangium spiculum
AACAGCAACGGGAGCTTCTCCGTGCCATCGGCGTTTGCCGCCACAGCGACAGTCAAACGCTTCTTGTCGCTCTTCCGCCCTGAGATTGGCTCTGCGGAGATGGTTGTGGTGGGAGCCTTGCAGTAGTAGAGCGCTGTCTCGTCGAGATTATACACGTCTTTTGCTTCATAGTCACCAATGCGTGCACGTAGCGCTACGCGCCCTTTGTCGACTGAGACAGCACTAGCTGAACCGGACTCTCCTTGCATACGCCGCGACTTGAGGTTGTGGCGCCGTTGAAAGTTGTATAGCCAACCCTTTGAAAACGTGAGCTCGAGCAAGCGACTGCGCGTCGTAGCTGGCACGCTGCTGACGACCAGCTCGTCTCGCACGCGCTCCACCTTGAGCCGAATTAGATGGCTAGTGAGACAAAGATCCCGCTGCCCGCACTTCTCGATCCACACTAGTAGCTGCGTGTCGAGCAGTGAGGAGGTTTTGGACGCAGGGACGTCTGCGTCGTGGCACGGTTGCAGCAGATCTGGATGCGCGCGAAACCGCTTCAGGAGCTCACTCACACTTGAGACGGCAGGTGCGCGTGGCAGAGCAAATCGTTCTTTCGCCCACAGCCCGAGTTCATGCAGCGTGAGCGCGTCGTTGTTCTCGTGGTGCTGGACGAGCGCGCGTTGCTGGTCGATCGTCAGTCGCACGCGTATGCGAGGAGGCGGCTTCATCTCAAAGGCGTTTTGTCTCTGTGAAATGGAATGAATCAATTTTGAGGGGGGTTTCAAATTGATAGGTTTCGTTAAGTAGGGGAGCCCTGTATTGCGCACATCATAAAAGCAATTTGTGAATTCGCAAACGCGCTCTCTTTCTGGCTGCTACATGGACCACAACGCGTACTCGAAAGAAGCGCTGCTCTTCCCAATTAAAAATGGATCTGCATGACGAGCGACTGTTTGGGTACATTGACGAAGTACACGGCTCGCAGCGGATTGTGATGTACGTGATAATGGACGAAACTCTTATGGACGCGGTCATAGCCGCGCGAGATCGCATTCCACGACTCAATCGGAACGCCACGCAGCCGCCAGTCCGCGTTCTTTTGACCGCCAGTAGTTGAAGTTGCCAGGGAGCCAAATCTACGCTCTTATCGAAGCAAAGATCGAGGTAAAGATAATTGGGAGAGTGACGTACATGATACCATGCTTGATGGGTGCAAGGCGGCGCATGGATCCGTCAACTGGACGCAGCAGGTGCGGACATCACAAGAGCAAATAAAAATCAAGGGCGGTCAGGAATTGTACGAATCAATCGACGCAGACTGTGAGGTAATATGTGAGCTCCAAGCATCGGAAGCATCTGTTCGTCACGTCTGCCTTCTTGAAGAAATTAGATCCCTCCAGTGTGCAGTAATACCAGGTCATCATGAAGGAGCCGAAGAAGAAAGCACGAGAGGCAGCCGAAGAAGAAAGCACAAGAAGCAGCCAAACAAGCAAAAGAGAAAGCTAAGTAAGCGCGAGAGAGAGCTAAGGGTGTCAAGCAGAGGCAAACACAGAACGCGAGAGAAGCAGACCCCATATGAAAAGGTAAAATGCCTCATCCCGTGTGGCGTCCTCTCCAGTGCAGTTGCGAGCGATTCCTCAAGCGTCTACCCGAGCGCCGAGTACCTACGTGACAGTCTTAGGACTGGGATAGTCAAGTGCCGGGATTCTAACAGAATTCCCAAATCATATCTGCGACCACCTCTGCAAATAACGTCATTTTTGGCAAGCGGCTGGATCAGCACTACCACCGCTTTTCCCAGGTGTGATAGCTTCCCAATCGCCAAAACCAGTGCAAGCATCTCAAGTGGCATTCCCAACTGGCTGCATTCGCTGAAGCAGCATTTCCGCAAGCGATCGATACACACTTCTTTAGTGCGTGGCCTCCTCGTATAGCGCAACAATCATCGACAATCGCTTTCTATATGTGACTATTTTATTTTAACAATAGCTTTTTTATTTGTGAGAGTTTTTTATTCGTGATACACTTGTGATTGTATTTGTTCTCTGTCCAAAAAGCGAAATGGAGCAACACGCCACCATGGGAGAGGTCCAAGATCCGCTCCTTGACGACAACGGCTGTGACTCGCAACCCCGCGTGCGCGTGTGTGTGCGTCCGCTTCATGCCTCAGAGTACGTGGATGTGCAGCTGTGCTCGTCCGTGCGCTTTGACGTGATCCTGCAGCTCACGGAGCCGCCAAAGAACAGCTCAAGTGCAAGGAAAACAAGCGCTCTGTCGTCGCCACTGCTGCACATCCAGCGCTGTTTGCACGACTTTGCGCAGCTCCAGCGCGAGCTCCAGCAAGATATGAAGAATGACGATGATGGTGGGAGTGCTGCTGGTGCTGATGTCCCATCAATCACACCTGCAATCAAAGCGTACCTGGCATCTCGAGGTAACGACGATGCGTTGGCGACAGTGCTGTACGGACAAGACGGTGACGTGCTGCTCTTTGAAGCGCGCTTTGCGTGGCAGCTTGAGCTCTTCGTGTCCAGTCTGATCACGCACTCCGACCCTCAAGTGAGCTGTTCGCGTGCACTCAAGAAGTTCATCAGCGGTGGGAGTCTCTCTCCACTATCGTCTGTGAAGAAGAACGTATTGGGCGACCAAGAGAAGATCGAGACGATCTTCGAGGGCATCGCTGCCAGTGCTGTTGTTCACGAGCGGATCCCGTCGGGGTGTGCAGTAGAGCACGCTACAAGAGTCCAAATAACGCAGAATAGCGCTTTTGACGAGAGCGAGGGGGTCGAAGCGTCAGCCAACCAACAAGCGCTGGTGCTCTGGCGATTCGCGTCGCAGGGCGACCACGTGGTGTTCTCGGCTCGCTTCACTGAGAAGCAACTGCAGCATAATGGACAGGTGGAAAGTAATGACGATGCGAGAGAAAAAAAACCGTACAATGCCGCCGGAAGTGCTGATCCTTGGAGCACTGGCGGTGATGATGCAGCTGAACCTGTTCACAACGTTATACTCGACGGCGAAGACTCACCCATGGAGCAGTACATGGCGCAGTATCGCACTTGGTGCTCATTTGCGCCAGCGACACAAGACAAAACAACGAGTCCTCAGTATGTGTACGGCGCTTTCCTCGCCAAGACATCGGGCGAACTCGTGCTCGAGTGGGAGAACGCCGACACGACCAGCGTGCTCTCCAAGCCTCTGAAGTTCCAGGTGTGCATGTCGCCTTTTCTCCTAGGAGAGCGTAACGATGCAGGTGTTGAAGGAGTGCTCAAGACGCTACTGATTGGTGGGGGTGAAGCGCATCAGCAAAGTGATGATGCTTCCTGGGTTTGCGAGGCTGTCATGATGTCTAAGATCACAAGCCTCGAGCACATTCTCGACCAGCGCGATGATGATGACGGCAGTGACGACGACGTGGGTTTTAGAGGCTCAGATAGCCTTGAGAATGCTCCACATAACAGTCGCAATGCTAGTGGAGATCTCGACCGTGGCACCAAAGAACAGCTCGTGCGCCTGCAAGAAGAGAAGCATTTCCACGAACAGCGAGCAAAGGAGTTTGAAGAACGAGTGGTGCGTACCCTGATATCCTTGTTATATCACCCAAATGTTCGCATTTCCGTGAATTGAAACTAACGCATTCTATTCTCTCTTTGTGTTTGTTCTTATTCCGATACGCACGTAGTTTCAGCTGGAAGAAGCGCTGCTTACGACGAAGAGAGAGTTACAGAAAGCGCACGACGACATTGCGATCTCTGAAGAAATCTACAAGGCGAGTCTCGAGGCGATCACGCAGCTGGAGGTCGCTGCGTTAGTTTCTCAGCTGAAACCACCAGTAGCAGCAAGCGCGGCAGGTATTCCACCACTGTTGCCAGCCTCATCACAGAATACTGGTGTTGCTGAGGACACGAAAGAGGAAGACCCTGGACCTGCGGCGTCATCCTCATCTTCATCGTCTGTAACTGAGAAGGAGCACCAGCGTGTCGTGAACCTGTGCACGACGTTTCAGGAACAATGTCTCTGGCGCTCGATTGAGCTTGCCGAGAGTGAGAAGCGGAGCATGGTGCTCGAAGGAAAAGTGCAGGACACTGAGCAAGAGAAATTCGAGTTGCAGGGCCAAATCGCGGCACAAGAGGAGCAAATCAACTCGCTGCAAGCCGAGAACAAGAAACTACGGACGCACAAGAGTATCTTGGTGCAGGAAGTGAAGAAATTACAGCCGTATTCGCAGATCAACCTCGCGGCGCTTGTCCAGGAAGCCCAGGAGGCGCGCATGATGCAGCGCAGCCTACAGGCGCAGCTGGATTCGCGCAACATCTCTGAAATCGTTGTTTCGACATCAACTTCAAGCTCAGTCGCTACGGAAGAGGATGGTGCGGGCGGTGGCTTTGTGGTCATCGAGTCGGAGGATCACTCCAGCCCTTGATGAGGAAGCGAGAGGTGTCGTTACTGTCCAGACTGACGACGATTGAAGGAAAGACGCTTGCGCCTGGGCGGAGATACTCTCTTTTGGCTCTGGTGGGATTCGATTCGATTCGATGTGTTGCCTTAGCTTAGCTTACTATCTTCCACAGCTGTATATAAGGAAGAAAAATATTAATGGATGTAGATACTTGAACATTGCGGTTCCCGGAATGTCACCATGAACATGATGTAGTCATCTGATCAGAACATGATGGCTACACTTTATGAAATTTACCGCAGATGCATTGCACATCTCTCTGAGTATCTGAACATAATCATAATCAGCAAGAAAAGGTATTTTTTTAGCCAATTGACGGTTGATTAAAAAATATCAGCCAGTCAAAATGATCCAAATTTGTTACTTCAGATACTGAAACTGAATGGAAAAAAGTAACTGGATTCCGAGTGATCGATCGATTCGCGCAAATTTGAAAACACAATCAATCGACATGCCCCAAGCTCGCACTCGCTTGAGTTTGCCGTTTTCTTCTTCATGACCGTGGACGAACTTGATCGTGTCCGTGGGAACCTGCTCAACACTCTATGGTTCTCTTGGTGTTGTTTGTCATCGATTGTCTACCGCAATCCCGAAAAATACCATGGCTCATTATTGTTTTGTTGGAGGCACACCCAATGGGATGATGCCATCCATCATCCATGTTGACAAAACCGAACGCTTCAGACAAAACCTGTGTATGTCACAAAAAGTGAAAGCCAGACAATCAATCGGCTGCGTCTTCAATAACCAGCCTTTCTTTGATGCTTGAGACTTCGTCTTTGGTGCTCAAGCTTGCTCGACAGGAATCGATTTGAACCTACTGGGTGAGGTAAAGATGGAAGTAGGGGATTGATCCCTCCTGCTAGCTTGGTTAGATGGATCTCGGCTGTGTGATGGTTCCTCATCTCTTTTGTTTCTCTATTTGCTTTTCATTTGGTGTCGTTATAAAAATTTAGGTTAGTTACTGAACAGACCTGGATGATGAATGGTGTGGTATCCGTTCGTTCCATCCAAGTGAGGTTGGGTGGGTGGCTTCGTTCTGCTGGTAATAAAAACGCTATGGTTCTGGTATCGTACTTCATTCATGCTGTGGAGACTCTGGTGATGGCGCTGCTTGAGTTTCTTCGCTTGCAGTGCTGTACTGCCCATTACTCACCGCTGGCGCCGAGTGCGACTCGGAAATCGCAGCATTATTGTCGCCTAAGTGCTCCGTCTCGGACGAAAGGCTCGAATCTGTTGCAACATACTGCTTTTGCTCGACTTGAATGGGCACGCGCTTCACGTGGTCCGGCTGCGTACTACCATCCTGTGGGTAATGGTGGTGACGATGCGACGGACGCAACGTCTTGGGCTGCGGGATCGGCGTCATGAACTTGTTGTTCTCAAACAGGAACTGGTTCAGGTCCACGTGCTCGGTCACAAACTCAAACATCGTCTTGGTCTCCACGTCCATCTTCTCAACGTCAAAGCCGGCGCGCACGGGGTTCTTCTCGCCCGGATCGCTCTTTGGCTCAAACACTTTGAAGGCGCCGTCGGGAAAATACGCAAACTTGAGCTCCTCCGTGCGCACGCCCTTGGTCATGCCGTTGAACGGGTTGCACATCACCACGCGGCGCTCCTTCAGCACTGGAGACGCTAACGCCGCTACTTTTTCTTCGTCTGCTTTGTTCCCGTCCAACGCCATTTCTAGCTTCAGCTCCAGATCTGCTGGTTGTGGTGGCGGGTCTGCGCGACGGCGCTTCATCGAGTGGCCGTAGCCGTGTTGGTAGAGCGGCTCATCGGAGGAAACACCGACAATGTCGGCAATCGTCGCCATGAGATCCGACTGCATCGTCAGCTGGTTCACCTGCATGCCCTTCTCATTCTCGCTGAAGAAATCGTCCGCGAGGATCAGGAATGGCACGTGCGAGCCTTCGTCGTAGATGCCCGAGTCGGCGATCGACGGGTTGTTGTGCTCCATGCGGCCGTAGCCGTGGTCGCCCTGAATCACCACCACCGTGTTCTTCATCAGCCCCTTCGCGCGCATCTCGCGGATAAACTTGCCGAGCATCTCGTCCGAAAAGTACATCGAGTCGATGTACTTCTTGGTGTACGGCGTGTACAAACTCGACAGGTCCGGCACCTTGTATGCCTCGGGAAGCGCCCACGGATTGTGACTCGTGATCGTGTACATGTCGATAAAGTATGGCTCCTGCAGCCCTTCCCAGCCAGGCAGCGACTTGATAGCCGAGAGCGAGTCACTTCGCTTTTTCTGCTTCTTGGCTTCCGCTTCTTCCTCCTTGACCTTCTTCTTGCTCTGGATACGAGAACGAAGCAACGGTTTCGTAGTCTTAACCGTCGAGTTACCTGCGACTACATCAGTAGGAGCTGGAAGCCCAGTCACTTGAGCTTCGAGCTCACCACTCACAGCAGCAGCAGTGGCGTTGATCATCTTCTTGTCAAGTATCTGCTTAGAGGCGTTGTGCGAGGACTCGATCGCGTGCAGGAGCATCTCGAACGACAAGTGGTCGTGCATGCCCCAGGAGAAATGGTCGTCATCCTGGTTCTTGTAATCGCGCACCTCGTGCAGCATCTTGCGGATCTTGCGGTCGTCCACGAGCTTGTCAAAGCCGTTCTGCAGAAGAAACTTATCCCAGTACTCCCAGCTTAGGTTCACGGCGCTCCAGAACATGTTGAAGTAGCCGCGCTTCTTCAGGAACTGCGGCAGCCCGCGCACGTTCAGCGACGTACCGTGGCGCTTCAGCGCGGTCGTCTCGGTGCACGACGGCAGCATTCCAAAGAGTTGTGTCAGTAGGGTTCGTGTGGTCTGCACGCACTGTGTGTAGTGCTTTCGGTACAAGATGCCACTTTTCGTCAGCTCATCGAACTCGGGCGTTGCGCTTTTCCCAAACTTGGCTTTCCTCTCCGCGCCGCCGAGAACGCCTGTGTCGAGCGCGCGCCAGGACTCCATGCTGATCACGATAATATTTGGCAGTGCGACCTTGGTCACGGTCTTCGGAGCAGTAGTAACAATAGGCGACGTCGTCGCGTCTTGAGCAGTGGTCGATGCCGTAGAGGTTTCATTCGCCAATGTAGGACTGATTGGTGCTTCTCTGCTGGAGACAATCGCGTTTGTTCCGTTCTTCTTATCACCAACAATAACAACCACATCTGCTGGTTCGACGACCGTCGTCGTCACGTTCTTGAGCTCAATCTCGAACAAACTCTCGCCAGAGAACCCGATCGTCTTTCTCCACAGAAGCGCGCAGCGGTCATCGTTGCCCAGTCCTTCGAGCTCGTAGATCTCGTTCCTGTCGAGCGTCGCGAGCAGCTCCTGGGACGCGAGCGTGCAGTTGATCTCTTCGCGACCAATTGTGTTCGACCGGATAAAGAATCCCTCGGTCTGCAGCGAGAACATCGCATTCGACATGAGCTTCATGTCAACACCTTTGCCATCGACCATTAGCGATGCCACGAGCGCCACAATCGTCATCGCAATGCTTGTGACAAAGCAGCGCACCACGACCATCGATGGAGTTGGCTTGGCTGACACGGAGAACGCCGAGGACGACGACGATGGTGAGTGCGAGCCGCAGCCAAACAGGTACGCGACGACCGACGATGGCTGCTGGCTCGCGTGGTGATTGTACAAACTCTGGTTTTGACCGCTGCGTCGACGAATCCGTGGCGGATTCTGCATTTGTGGCGTCTTCTTCGTAAACCAGTGCGACGGGAACAGCGATGCTAAGAAAGAGCGCGGTCCTGTTGGCGATCCAGCGCCAGTGGCTCCAGCAGCAGATGCAGCTGTGGAGGACATCATCGAGTCCTTGCGCTTGCCTTGGTGGAGGTGCTGGTTGCACGAGTAGCAGCTAAAGAAGCCTGGGAGGAAGAAGAAACTCGGTAGCAGCGGGAACTTGTTGGCGTAGAAGCCGTACGTGAGCGCGCTGATGAGCGCAAAGTACACGACCCAAGAGCACACGACCGTGCGCGTGAGCACTTCTTCGTCCATGAGGGACGCCGTGAACTGCGACGCGTAGTTGACAAATATCTCGACGAATGCGCGGTTCAGACGCGGGTGCATGGTCACTTGGAGACAGAAGTCCACGACGCTCGCGATCGTCGCCGCGACCACGATCGCCTTGATCAGAACCACGACGAGCGACTTCTGCAGCGCGCTGCGCACTTTCATGCACAGCCAGCTCCCGCGCGGCGCGATCGACGATAAATACGACGCTGTGGGACCCGCAATCCCGGAGCTCGCGAGCAGTGTCGTGTGTCTGCCAAAGCTGTCAACCGAGGAATCCGAGTCGCCGCCGCTCATGTCGTACTCGCTGTTCAGCACGGGCATGTACACCGGGTGGCGCAGCGGTCGGCCGCTGTGGCTGAATCCGCCGCTACCAAGAGATGAAGACCCACTGTCGCTACGCAGCCACGAGCCACTGCGTTCACCTAGAGACCTGTTCTCCGCTGCGCCGCCTGCACCGCCGCCAAAATTCAAAAGCGAGCTCTCGTAGAACAGCAACTTGACGAGGCAGATCAGTGTCGACGCCTGGAAAAACACCGCGACGTCCTGGAACAAGCCCGCGACGAGTCCTTTCAGCATACTGGAGATCGAAAAGCGGTGCGCATACCGCAGAAAGTTCAGCACGCGTCCGAGCACGGGCAGTCCGAGAAACGCGTATACGAGCACGGCGAGCCACATGATCTGGTACACGCGATGGCTCACAAAGCCTCCTCTCCGTCCACCGATACCGCTGCCGCTACTGCTATTGTGGACGCCGCCGTTACTGGTGACGCCGTTGATGATCGGGTTACGCACGGAGAGCGGGTTCGCGTCGCCAAGCGTCGTGAGCGCGCTGCGGCGCCGCCGCTGCCCCCACCCCCACCAGCGACGCGCGCTGGCGCTGTGCTCGTCGTCGGGAAAGTTCGCTTCGTCCCGCAGCGTCGGCGAAAGCCCGCGGTTGCGTCGGTAGATCGTCGTCATACTGTATCTATTTGTCGGTGTGTGTGTATATTGGTTGCACTTTGCGCGTAGAATGCGGGGGTCGCTGTCGCAGATAGAGCGATGGATAGAGATAGACACTGTCGCCAGCTATGAGCCACTCACACGCACACACACACACACACGCAGGCAGGGGGGCTCGCGTCCTCGGCTGAGAGCTCTTAGTTGGTGCGGCGTGGAGGGAGGGGGGAGGGAGCGAGGTCCGTCCGTCTGTCCGCGTCGCGTAGCTCTTCCAGCAGCGAGCGGGTCCCTCTGGAGATGCGAATGGGATAATACGTGCCGAGCAGGGTCAGGTCACGATAAGGCGAGAGGGCGGTCCGGCTGCTCATAGTGGAACCAAGAGGTTAAGAGCGGCGGGATTGCTACTTCAGCGCGCTGGCTGGTGGTGCCTCGAATCCGCTAAGTAGAGAGAGTGCAAAAAATACAATGTGACGATGATAAAGAGGGTTTTGAACGATACAATAAGATTAGATTTTATTTATGGTACATCATTGTAAATATTCTATTTCTGAAAGCTGTGTATTGAATTTAATCATATAAGGAGGTTCTTGTCAGGCGGGATGGGCAGATATAGTGGACGACGAAAGGACGGCATTGCAACCAAGCATGAGTTGCATGGAGCCAACACAGCAGGAAGATGGGGATGTAGATATGCCGAGGTGACGGTTTCGAGAAGATTCGTCCCATTTAGCAGACAGTTTTGGAAAATCCATTGCCATGCTGTTTGAGCGCGAACCATAAGATCCTGTCACGGGCGGGTGAGCGCGAAAGGATTCTCGCTTCGGCTTTGCCGCCAGCAGTGTCGCGCCGTCATTCATGGCTGATCTCGTGCTTTTGCTTGTGTCACACAGCAGCATAAACATCAGTTTATGTGGCTTCCAGAAAGCCAAATAAATTCAACTTGGGATTTCGGCCTGTTCAAGTGCACGGGCTTGCGAAGATCTGCCGCGAGGTTGATGTCCGTCCATGATCACATGGACGCGAACTTCGCGGCTCTGAGCTCGAATAAACGCATTCGCGAGCTGCCATGGACCAAAGTATCATGTTAGGCACAA
>JAADVO010001099.1:0-10443 GCA_023335655.1 Globisporangium spiculum
AGGTTACTGCACGAAAGCATGAAGGCAAATGGACCTTTCGGATTCATCTGACAGTCCCTACATTATGAGCGCTTCAACATGGAAGCTCATCACAGTATCCTTCTCTCTCATGCTTCTTCTATCTTCTCCTCTTCATCCTTCACTTCAAAGCCGAAAGCGCAGAGACAACAACATGGTGAACAAAACGAGAGCCAAGAGCGCTGCGGCGCTGACTGCATGCATCTACGGCAGCCAGACTGCTCCAAAGCGCTAGACCTCGCCAGCTCAGTGCTCAGCTCATGATCCGTAGGTTACGACAGCCATTTCTTTCGAGAGACAGTCAACACTTGGGGTCATTCCAATTTGGGGGATTGGAAAACCTGAGAGGTCGGTGTGCTACAATAGTCCGTTCTCCTGGCGACTATGCAAACGTGATCGGTGTTGGCTCCACCAACAGCTTCGACACATTGTTATCGACCTTTAGTGACAGAGGGCTATGTATCTATACGTGCTAGTACGCTCAAGCCAGACATCTCGGCCCTGGGTGAGTTGGTGCGATCGGTCTGAAACTCTGGCTTAGACGCCTACGCCACAGGCTCTGGCACTAGTGTGGCCCCCACGCACGTGGTTGGGATCGTGGTGTTGATGCTCAGCGCGAACCCGAACTTGATGTACGAGGTGAAATCCGCACTGTTCAGCACCGCTGGGCGACACTCGTTGTACACCAACCAGATCGCTAGGTGCAACCATTATATACCACGGAGCAATGGAAGGTTTCCTCCATGACCTTCCTCGTAGCGATATAGAAATCGTGGAGCGTGGACTACTGAAGGACTCGTATGTAGGTCATATCATCTTTGTCGAGTTACAGACGGGACGTTCGCAAGTCGAGCACAAATATCTGTATAGCAATCATTGGCTGCCAGGGAGTGAGAGGTATACCTCGCATGGCGATCCCACTAGCAGCGAGAATTAGTGGCGCTTGAATCGATGCAGCAGTGCTGAAGAACTAGTGTCCTCGTGTCGACGAACCGGATAAAATCAAGAGTTCTGGGTGTTGCGAAGTCGAGTCCAGGGATCATATTGCGTGCGCGTTTGCCTCTGCGGTGGTTGCTGACATAAGTAAAGGTGGAGTGTGAATGGGTTAAGTGAGCAGACAGCTAAAGCATAGAGCGAACAGACGAGGCTTGAGTGCTCCCAGACAACGCGTTCGTTGCCTGTGGCATATTCTGATTTTCGAAAGCAACCTGCAACCGTAAGGCTAGCAGCCCTGCGACGTTTGTCTCTGAAACCGATCATCAGAGGTGTAACGCAAGACGCCTCCACTATCGCCAGTGCTGTATTAGAAATGAGACTCGCAATGGCACTGGCTGTTGTCGCCGCCCTTGTGTCAGCTTGCCGCATTTCAGCAACTATACCTATACCGGTAGTAACTGACTGCAGGAAAGCCGTGGCATCGACCATTACAATTTTGGCTTTCCCTGTCATTGACCTATGGAATGGATGGGCTGCCTCGAGTGATCAGATCCGCTTCTGGTCGCCACCGTACAGTGACACCCTCGCGTACACAGGCGGATTATTTGTTGAGGTCTGTGATCTTGATGAAGCAAAGCATGGACACTCTGAGCTCGAAAGCGTCGTCAATAATAATAGTGATGATGCTGTTTCGAGTGGACGTGAGCAGAAAGCAGGCGAAAGCCGACGCCGCGGTAAAAGCTGGAGTGTGTTGACTGCATCATTGCGCAACAGTTCATAGCCCTCCTTTGTCCACCACACCACACACACGGGCGAAGAGTAAAGTCACCACACAGTGAATGATCGCTATCAATCCCTCCTGGTGGCCAAGGATTGCCTTCAAATACAGGAACGTACCACACTTGCTGCACAAAAGCTCTGAAACAGCTCCTTGTTTGAGCTTCCCTCCTTCCTAGCGTTTGCTACTCGACCGAGTCAAACACTCAAGCTGCTCACTTTCCATTTCGCCAGCTACGCCACAAGTCCCGCTCTCCAGTGCAAGAAGCGCAGCAGGTAGTGCTTTTCAGGAAGCATGGTATCCGTCAAATTCCCACTTCTCCTTGTATTCGCTGCCGCCGTGCTCAGCGCAGGCGTGACTGCGCACTCTCATGTTCACCCTCAAGTCCACCGCACGCTGCGAGCGCAGGGCACCGTCAACCTCATCGTCACGCTCAAAGACTCCACCGAGCCCGTCCTCGAGAGCGTCAAGGAAGCCGAGTTCGCGACGCGCGGAGCCCGAATCACCAGTCTCGTCGAGAAGCTCCAAGCGCACGCGAAGACAAGCCAGGCGTCGTTACACGAGTTGTTCGATTCAAGTAGCACCTTGGAGGCAGGAACAATCTCCGCCGAATCAGCACCTCTCTTCAAGAGCAAGACCAGCTTCTGGATCAGCAACCAGATATACTTTGAAGGTGCGACGTTCGAGCTGGTGGAGAAGCTGAGCACTCTCGACAGCGTCGCCGAGGTTCACGAGGAACAAGCCCTCCCGTTGCCAGAACTGATTGTCTCATCCGCAAACGCCAGCAAAAGTGCCGAGGAGCCTGTTGGCTTGCTTGCAGAGTACCAGAACCAGTGGGGAGTCGCGAAGATCGGTGCACCAGAGGTCTGGGCGAAAGGGTACACCGGCCAAGGTGTCGTCGTGGGGATCATTGACACTGGTGTACTCGGCACGCACCTTGCGCTCGAGAACTCCTTTCGCGGCGGCGCACATAGCTGGTACGATCCGGCGAAGAAGACGAGCGCTCCAACCGACGACCTAGGGCACGGCACGCACGCCACGGGCACGATCGTCGGCGATCTCGGGATCGGCGTCGCGCCAGGCGCGAAATGGATGGCGTGCAGAGGTTGCGCGACGGCAGTAGACGGTTGTGTCGAGGCCGACTTGATCAAGTGCGGCCAGTTCATGCTCTGCCCGACCGACTCGGCGGGGAAGAACGCGGACTGCACAAAAGCGCCGCATCTCGTCAGCAACAGCTGGGGAAGCCGCGACCAAGAGCCATTCAATTCCTACACAAAGATCGTGGACGCCTGGATCGCCGCCAAGATCATCCCAATCTTTGCGATCGGGAACTCCGGTCCAAGCTGTGGGACGACCCGGTCGCCAGGTGACCTCACCACCGTGATCTCGGTCGGCTCAACGACGAACGAGGATGGACTCTCTCCGTTCAGCTCGAAAGGGCCGACTGCTAAAAACTACCCGAAGCCCGAGATCACAGCTCCCGGCACCAATGTCATGTCAGCGTGGAGCACAGGCATCCAAGCGTATCAAACGATTTCGGGAACGAGTATGGCGACTCCGCACATCTCCGGTGCCGTAGCACTCCTGCTCAGTGCGCGTCCGGGCTCGACGTACGAGGAAGTGAGAGATGCGCTGTTCACCACAACGAAGCGCCTGGCATTGGAGCCGTCCAATTCCACTTGTGGCGGGCGTAAAGACAGCTCGATCCCCAACAATGCGTACGGATACGGTCGCGTCAACGCTCTCGCTGCTGTCACGAAGCTTCTTGCGCGGCCTCTGCCAACGCCAGCGCCGGTTCCAAAGCCATTGTCCACAGACAGGTGCGCTGGATTAAGTGAGCTCCTCTGTGGAGAGTTCTTATGCGACTGGGCAAACATCTCGGCCACCTGCAGTTCCTGGTTCTAAAGTACGTCCCAGGGCCAGGTCATTGCGTCCGATGTATTGAGTTGCACTATCCAGGCATCGAGCAATGCACATTGATTCAGGACATCGGTACTGTTCAAGGTTGAGTTGTTTGAGCTCTCTGTGATCTGTTACGCACTAGATGCCAGCTTCTACTGAAAAGCGCGTGCGAATAGACACAAAAAACAAAGCATATCTGTGAGGTGCGATTTTGTGTAGACGAACAACCATCATACAGTCGTAAACCCACATCGACTCACCTTCATTCGGTCATTGTAATAGCATGTTGTAATCGAGTGTCACAACCCAAGTCTACTCATATGTTGACGAGCAAACTCCAAGCCATGCCGACAGCCGCGAGAGGCGTTTAGGTTTGTTCTGCGAACGAATATCTGTCCAGGAGGTATAGATAGTGCTTTGCTTATTGCCCGCTGCTGAGCGCTTCTTGGACCAGCAGATCCTCGGCGAATTGGTGGAACGACGCCATGTTGCGCAAGAACGACCCGGTCACCAGATCGACGAGTAGTCCGACGTGTTGTTCTTGGTCGCTTGGCGTTTCTGGGAGCTCAGGGACGATACGAGCGCAGGACTGGATGATAGAGGCGTCTATGTCACCGTCATCATCACTCGGGGCTCGCTTAATGACACTCCAGCCGTAGTTCATCAGGCGGATGCCATTCGCGCCGCAAAAAGTTCCTTCGGCATCATTTTGAACCGTCCAGAGGAACACCACGCGATCTTCGTCGACAAACCGCTTTGCGACAAACTTCGCATCGGACACTGCGTGATTGCGACTGTGATGAAAGTTGATGGCAAGCTTCGCGGTGATGAAATCGTGTGTGTGGTCAACATTCTGCGAGAAATAGTCATGGAGGAACAGTGAAGCAAATGGTCACAGTTAGTTTGATCCTGTTTCAAAAAAATGAACGTTGAGCACCATCTTACCGCGTAGTGGCCGTCTGTGAGCTGGATATTCTCTCTGGCCAGTGCCCGCCATAGAGCGTCTTGGGTTTTCTGCATCTCGAAAGGTAGGATCTTGGAATCCAGGAACTCCATATACAGCCCCTGCACCGCATCCACTTTCACTTGCGTGTTCTGCAACTCTGTTTTGTTCGCTGCAAAGCCATTCTCGTTGAACACTCGCTCAGTTTCGAGGAATCGCGCATCCAGGTCCTTCGCGAGCTTGGCGAACACGGAAGCTTCCGACTCGTCACCGAAGCGCACGCGCTTCCGCATGTTCGTCATTGGGTCATCCTAGTTGTTTATAAGAGAATAAAGCGAGTTGATCGTTAGAAAGCAGCAGCTGTACTCCGACTGATAAGCCACAAACCCTGTACTCACCGGCGCATTCACGCGCTTCTTGAGGATTTTCTCTAGCCCCTTGACGATTTTCAGCTGGTTCGTGACCATTTCGCGAAGTTTCGCGTTCTCAAGCTCTGCGCGCTGCCTGCTCTGCTGCTGGTTCTTTGCAACGCGCTTCCAAAGTGATGATCGTGGAGCTGACAAGTCTAAGCGTTGGTAGTCTGGAGCGCGAAGCTCCATCCCAGACATACGCGTCATGGTCGAGCAGTTTCCTTCTGCTGCTTCAGTGCCTGCTTCTTTATCCCGATCTTGCGACTCGGGAGAACTGCTTGAACTTGATACAGAACCAGAGCTGTCTGGTTCTTGAAGCTCACTGAGCTGCTTCTCGAGTTCTTTTACTTTGACACGCAGGAACTTTAGCTCCTCAGCTTGGCGTTTTCGCGTCGTGTTGGCTGTTGACTTGAACTCCTCACTCGACTCCGCTCTGTCAACCACCTCATGGATCATCTCTGTGGGCCCACTGGAGTCGCCTTTCATGCCAACTTCCGACTGTAGGCCTGCGAGGTCCTCCCAATCAGGTGTGTACGCTGTGCCATCGCAAAGCGTGAAGAGCTGAGCGTCTGAAGCTTCATTTGTATTATGCACAGTAGGATTCTCGCGTCCACGTGGCTCTTCACTGGCGCTCATATCACCAACATCATCTCCAGATACCACCACCTGGAAAGGTTCGAGAGCAGCCGATTCAACTGTGCCATCAAGCGCTCTATCGACGTCAAAGCCCAGTAGTTGCTCCAGCAGAGCGTCTGAGTTGCTCTCGTGGTCAACTGGATGCCCGCCGCTGTTGCTGGTGCTACTGCCAGTGGCGATGAGAGAATCCACGTATCCTGCTTCAATCAACACATGCTGCGCGCCACTCACACTGGTCAACTCGCTATGAATGAAATGCTGCAAATTGCCAGCGACGCGGTCGTCAAAAGAGCTGCTCATCGTCGTCTTCGTCAGCCCTGCTGGCACTAGCACGGGCGTCTCTGCTACCAGCGACTCGAGCGAGGGCGTTGACGCTGCGTCTTCTTCTAGAACAGCTGCGCGTTCATTCAGCGCATCGTCCAGGCGCAGGAGCTCTTCCAGCGTGGCGTCCACGTGCTCAAACTGCGGATAGTCCATTGTTGTTCTCGCACTCCTTGCTGTTGCTGTTGGAATGAACACTTCATGGCACAATCTCTTTTATCAGGCAATTCGTATTTAAAGGATATTTTCTATTGTAGACTGCGTGGAAATTTAAATTACCATTCTAGACTGATACAAAAATGTAGCCATGTTGCTCACATTAGTAACACATATTCTTGACGATCTCTTCCTGGGTTATGGTGTTTGGAGGTGTTTGTATCCATCCGTTGGGTGGTGAAGCCTGCTGCTGTAGTGTGTGTGAATATATTGGCAAAGAATCGACAGCGGATAAAAGGACAAGATGCTTTGCCGGTAATGGTACGGTAGCCTCATGACAAGACTCACAATGAGCTCATAGCTCTCTCTCTCTCTCTCTGGATCCATCACCAAACACTTCGCGATCAAGATTTCATGGACTCAGCCAGCAAAAGGTTCTCGAGCACCTGGTGGTACGCCTTGATGCTCTCCTCGCGCGACGACACCGCAAAGTCTGTGAGTGCACCCACTTTGTAGCTGTCCTCCGTCGCGTCTTCAGCAAGCACTGGCGAGATGTACGAGTAGGACTGGATGAGCGTCGACGGAAGCCCTGCCGAGCCAGGCCCTGGAACGTTTGCATTCGTAGTGTCTCTCGTGATCATACACCAGCCGGATTCTCGAAGAGCCATCCGTCTCGCACCACCTCCGCCACTTGTAGATCCCCCCAGTGGCTTGAAGAGCGACTGCCAGACAGTCACGCACCGGTTCTCCTCCATATACCGTCACGTCCACGTGCTGCTTCAGATCACAAACGCAAGCGACGAGACACACATGAGCTTCCTGTCGATACCGAACATAAGCAAAGCCGCAACATCTTCATAAAAGGTTATTAAACAATAATGTGTACCTCTTGGTGATACGTGTGGTACTTCGCGCCTTGCTCGCTCAGAAAGCGCCATATCACGCGCTTCACAATCTCGAACTCGAACGGGACGGTCCACGAGTCGAGCGACTCAACATAGATGCCGTTCACGCTGTCGCACTTGACGTTTGTTTCCAGGATCGGCATTGCGGGATCAGCGGGGCATCGTTTTCTCGCTAAAGTGTGTGGAACACCGAGCAGTCGAACCCGCGATAGAGTTCGCCCATGCCTCCGAGCATTTCGTGAACGTCCGCACCATCGCTCGCAACACTGCTATCGCTGGTAGTCTGCTTGAGTCGCTTGCTCGCCGGCGCTTGGGATTGGAGCAACTACACATTTCGTATTGTCCACACAGCAGCAACGCGTCAGCACTCAGATCAATCAAATGAGAATCTCATTGACGACACACTTGTGAGAGTGCGACTGGAGCAGTACTCGTTTCGTGATAGGTCTTACTGAGGCGCTTGTCCGCTTACGCAGGATCTTTTCGAGGCTCTTGGCCATGTGGATCTGCCTCTCCAGCGCGCTCTTGAGCTTCGCGTTCTCTTCTTCGACCTTACGGCGCTCCTCGCTTTGCCGAGTCGCCAGCATCCCCACATGGATGGCACGTGCGTGTCCTCGGACGATTTTTCCATTGCTTTCTCCCCTTCACGCTGAGTGCCTGGGCTCTCACCGCCACTGCCGGCCGGTTGTGTTGCTGAACGACTGCGCGCGGCTTTCTTCAGCTGGTCCAACTGGGTCTGGAATTCCTCCATCTTCTCGCGTAGGTAGAGCAGCTCGTCCTTGCGGTGGCCGCGGAAGCGCTTGTCAAGCTCCGTGTCGCGCAGCGAAGACGCAGGTGACGACGACGCGCCTTGCTTCCCCTTGATAGCGGTTTCAGTGCACCAGAAGGCTTGCCATGCTTCGCTGACCCACTCCCGCTGGCCCTGGTGGTCGTAGTACTATTGACTGCCGCTTGCTCGTCTTCCGAGGTGCCGCTGCTCGATCCACGCGCCGAGGGGGAGCCGGCTCCCCCGTCCTGAGTCTGTAGCCCAAACGCTCAGGACGATGCTGCACCAGTGAAAAGAGGATACACTCCTTGTTGTGAGTGGACTCGAGGTGGCTGTTGTTGTTGATTCCATGCGTAATGGCCAGTTACTTGCTGCTGCTGGCGACCAATGAATCCTGATGATGCCTCTGCTATTGCTGCTGTCGGATGGGATCTCTGCTGCAGAAGCCGGACGAGCGAGCCTTCGCCCTGGTCGTGCTCGTGATCCTTGTCGCCGCTGTCAAAGTCACAGTCCTGGATGAACGCGATCGCCGCCTCCAGCGACACCTGCTGGTCCTGCTGCTGTTGCTACTGACAAGTGAGGAGCTGCTCGAGATCCATGTCGAACGGAGGAGGGGTGGTCGTCCCTGCTCTTCAGAATAGAGGCTGGCATTTTCTCTCTCTCTCTCTTGGCTGTCTACGGGGTCGTCTGCCTAAGACGAAATGAACTGACGAACTGATGAACAACTGAACTGACGGAGAGGCTCGAAGCGAAGTGAGAGGGTGAGGATGAGAGCGGAACGCATCCAGCCAGACGGGCTCGCTCGTAAGAACAACAGTGGACCTTGAAAAGAGAACGAAAGAGAAATCGCTCTCGGCCTTTTTCTATTTATTTGGTATGAGTATTTTGTGGGGCTTATTTCTCTCTCTGCAACATAGTGGAGTTTTTTCGTGTTTAAGAAAGACCGAATTAGACAGGAAATCAGGACGACGTTTCTAGTCGCAGATGCGCTTCCCTATGCAAGATCGCAATTTCGTTTCATCTAAAAATAGAGAGAGCCCTTAAAACAGACGGACTGCTAGCTTTGTACCGGTATATAGAAGCATCGGGTTAAAGTAATAACCCGGCAAAATACATGAACTCTGAATTATAGTAAATGCTAGTTTATTTCAGGCTGGACTTGAGCCCTCGTGACTGCCTGAGCGAGGTCAACTTGAAAGCGGAGGAGGAGGATTCCTGAAGTCCTCTGATGTGCTCCCGGGTGTGCGCGCGCACAGACAGCACCAATACCAAATGTTTAGCGCCTACCCAATGTGCGGCCAGTAATCTTTGCCACAAGTGACTCGACTCCACCAAGATCTGCTGGTGCTTCGGCGATTGGGGGATCCCTGCCATCAGCACATCTGATCTTACGGACATCTGAAATGTTTGTGAAATCCAGCTGCTGTGAGAACTTGCAGTTCAATCAGCCCGCTCTGGGTTGGTGCATGTACATTGACCATTGACTGTACTCTGTAACTCTAAAGGTTGCTGGCTGAATGAGCTGTGGGGGGCTGGTGATGGTGTGTGCGAATGTTGAGTGGGAAGCAAAACCTAGACGAAAAGAAAAACTCAATGAAAAGTAATCAGGGACCGGTGATTCGACATCAATCGAACCAGTGGACAGAGACCATGGTCCAATGGATTCGAGATGGCGGTTCGTTTGAACAATACTGGGCCAAACTGTATCATAATTTAATGGAGACCTGAGAACAAGGCTGCTTACTAAGGAGGTCTTTGTGTCTGTTGTTCAGTGTCTGTCACCAAACGCAAAGCAAAATTGTTGAGCTGGTCCACCGAGTGAGGGAGGAGGGAGGGAGGGAGGCGCGTCCACGACCACCACCATCGTGCGTCAGTCAGTCAGTCGATATGCGAAAAACGTGTCAAATGTAGAGTTGGACCAACTGTGATCGGTAACTGAGGCCGCTCTGGAAGAAGATCCCGCGAGGTGCAAGCCAAATCTTGCAGGTTTATACACTGTATGCACACATTCTCCTTCTCAGGCGAACCAGTCAATCAGTCATTTGTTCGATCAGTTGAAAGGTAGTCTATATTAATATAATTTAGACTGGGTGACTACTCAATCTACCTAGCATATTGACATAACTCACATAAATAATATGGTACAATATGCTGTTTGTTTGTCCTGTAGTTATGAATTTTTTTGTGTGTGGTGCGTCATGTGGCTTGTGTGTGTGTTGTCGGCGGACTTGTATTCTTGTTGGTTTGTAGTATCATTGTTTTGCTCTTTCAGAGTCACCCGTAGCTCAGTTGTAGAAGTGTGCCCGTTAGGTGCTATATTAAACCGGTTAACTAGTCCTAACAGTTTGATGATAACTTAGTCTAATCTAATCATTAGTATTTGTCGTTCGATCACCCGTAGCTCAGTTGAAAGTTGGCTGTATATTACCTTTTAACACAACCTATACCTTCTCGGCTATGGCTAAGATATTACACAGCATTCCTGCTGATTTTCTTTCAGATTGTTCTCTCTGATTTGATTCTTATTCTTGCCATTGCGGCTTCTAATTAGGGAGGTGCGGTGATTTTTTGCTTGAAGCCGACCGTTCTCCAAGTTTGGTACGATTACGATTTTTGTCCGGTGTGGGGCTCGAACCCGCAACACACACCGTGAGGACCAGAAGCTTGTCCAA
>JAADVO010001100.1:0-10406 GCA_023335655.1 Globisporangium spiculum
GTCCACCGATCGCTTTGGTTTCCTCTGTCGATCCACCTTGATCTCTTTCTCCGCCTTCGGTGTCGCCTCTCGGATCCCAATCGCGCGAGCACCTTGACAACACCAGGTGAAGAACGTCTGATCGAGCGTCGGGAGCTCGACATCGTTCTCAAGACAGCGGAGTACATGGAGATTGGCGATGTGCCATGCTTCCAGCTGCACTTGTTTGAGGACGATGCAGGTGCGTTGGATCTCAGCGATCAGGTCGGCGTCCTTGCATATGCGAGAGAGCTTGCATACCACGGTGGTGTTCTTGCGGTTGACGGAGAAAGCCTTCTCTTCGTCGGTCTTCTTGCGTTTGCCACTCATGGTGAGGAATGGTGAATGAGAGAACGGATGAAGAGCTTTGCTGAATGCTCGGTCGAAAAAAGCCAATACCTCCATTGGGGTTTCCACTTGGTAGTCGTATGATCAAATGCAATGTTTTCAGCAGCTGTAAACGGCTGGTTTGGTGATTAGGGTACTATCAAATTCAAGAGGGTTTGGTAGTACAGTGTGTACATGGGATCCGCCTTTGACATGAACTATACGGTATATTGGTGATCAATTTATAGAGCCCATTTATACTAACTTATAGATGTACGAACGTGTTCAACATGATCAACCTTCCGCATGGTCACAAACGCTCCACGAGCCTTCGGCTCATTCGCGTTGAAGCGAGCCTGGTTGACAGGGTACTTGATAGCACTGTCATCCACACGTATCGACAACTCTACCCTCAATCGAACTCATTTAACTCATCCTGGGTCCTGAAAAACGTTCGTGAGGTTGAATGGTAAGCTGAAGTTAGTTGCAATCTATTTCTCTCTTTCTGCACGTCCTTCCCTTGGGGACACGAAGAACATTCTTCAACAATGCGATGGGCTTCTTGATCTCGTCAACAGGTGTTCAAAGCGCATGAATTGACGGCTTTGAAGTGGATCAGGCGTGGGGATTCATTAATGAAAAATCTATAGTAGCGGAGTATACTATTGCAGAGTGATATCGATTGGCTTTCGAAGTCCCTTCGTCCTCTCCCCCCCTCCCCCCTCCCCCCACACAGAGAGTCCCAGCTCTGAAGCCAACAAATTAGGAGGAAATCAGCAGGTCAACTCAACCGCTTCGAGCATGCTTTGTATGACCTGGACATGTTGACGAACGAAAAGTCTGGGTGCTGCTGGTGCTGGTGCTGGTGCAATGTGTGATTTGTATTTTCTCCATCGCCACTTCCTAATCAAAGCTCAAAGATGTAACCTGGCCTAGACACTTCGCGAGAGTGAACTTCGTAAAATGAGCTCAGGATCGGAGCGCGACTACATCCATCGAAGATGCAGTGGGCTGGCGCATTCGAGGCGTCTTGTAGCTCCTGGTTGTTGTCAGCTTGGACATCTTGGTGGGTCCAGCAGAGCCCTCGCGTTTTCACGCCGCGCTTGCAGCCGTCTACTTTGCACAAAATCGATCCTCCTGTGCAGTTCACATGGAGATTCAAGTCAGAGGTCAATGATTACAAAGTATTCAAAGTGAAGCGACAAATTTATACCGTGACGCCAACAGAGTCCTCGCTGCTTGGCGCTCGTTCTGCAGCCGTCCACCGAGCATCGCTTGCCGCCCTACGAAATTCACGATGAGATCAGAGTTACAATCAGAATCCACAAATCCAACGGTAAATACGGGGGTTCGTACTTACCCCGTGACGAAAGCACCGGTGCCGGTGCACAATGTAGTTTGCGCAGCCATCGACGATGCAAGTGCGCGCTTTGCGTCTCTCTCCAGGCGTCATCGCTCGTCGCTCCGCTCGGCTCTTTCCTGAAGTTCTTCCTTCTATCTGTTGTTGTTGTTGTTGCTGAACGTTTGGGGTAGTTGCTGGTCCACGTTGTTGCGGGTACAGAAGCGAACGATGGCTATTGCTGTTGCTCGCTGGACGCGAGTCATGGCTGTGGTCCGAGTCAAATCGGTCATAGTGCGATGGTTGATCATAGTCACCGCAGTCGGATCCCCTCGTGAACACAGACCCAGTATCGCGCGGCATTGGCCTCACATCGCTGTACCCTGTCATGGAGTCAGAAGAACCACCACGAAGCCCTCCTGGATGAGGTGATGCATGCGCTTCCTCGCTCTTGGTCGCCGGTAGCTCGTCGAGGATTCGGAACAGCGACAGCCTCGGATACTCTCGTCGTCGACTT
The DNA here is from genome assembly GCA_023335655.1 of Globisporangium spiculum. Taxonomy (NCBI): domain Eukaryota; phylum Oomycota; class Peronosporomycetes; order Pythiales; family Pythiaceae; genus Globisporangium; species Globisporangium spiculum. Next base: position 2,202 of record JAADVO010001100.1, read on the forward strand.
GGCTCTTCGTGGTTGAACAGCACAGGGTACATGTGCAAGAACGACATCTCTGGCACATACGGCCCTGACGACGAGGAAGACGAGGAAGACGAGGACGTGGACGAGGCGGACGAACGCGAGTCCCACGGCGTTCGCAAACGCGACGCTGCTTGGGCGTAGTAGCTGCTCCAACTCGAGTGTCTATCGCGCAACGACGCCATTCGCTCGTGCTCCGTTAGCGTTTGCTCTGCTTGGCTTATCGCTTCTTCCATATTCGTAACAACTGGTCGAGTAACTAACTAACTGGCTACCGGTCGTTCTCTGTTAAACAATTTGTGAGAAGCCGCTTTAGAAAGATTTCATCATCCCGTTTCGCCCGCCACCATGAAGAGCCTCCAACAGAAACATCTCGTGACGTCAACGGGAATCAAACGTGAGCCAAATGGAGCCCGTGTATGTCCAATCCCATATTCTCATATTCGAGATGTTGTTTGCTTCTTTCTAATGTTAACCCTACGTCGTGCGAGGATAGCCGCAATTGGGTTCGGGGATTGACGAGACCAAACGCTTCGCTGTGTTGCGCACTTCTTTGTCTAACTAATGATACGAAATGAAATGAAAGCGTGTGGGACAGCCCGCTTCCAGAATGTCATCGTTGTCGTTGTGGATAAAGAGAGTGAGGGATTCAAGGGGAATAGGGGGCTTTGCTGATAAATGCTGCATCGAATTCCACCCTGACGCTTCGAATGAAGTACCTCGTAGTCGTCGGTAGTACTCAGCGAGCCCCCATCAGGTCGTGGAAGTGCATTGGGAGCACTACACACGCGTTATTAAGAAATGTACGCACGTTGACACATGTGAGTATCTGCTCACAACGGGCAGAGTGCTCGGGATGCTGTCGTCGGGATATCAAACCAATTATTCGTTCTCGAAGGCAAATGGGCACATAAACACGCGGTTGCGATGCGCTTTTGGTCGGCAAACAACCGCCCGCAGGTATTATTAGTCCACAAAGACAATTGGTGACGTTAGTTAGGGGACGGCGAATGTAGTCGTGAAAACCCCAAGGAGTTGGAATCAAAGCTGTTATCAAGTGTGGAAGGGTGTCTTCAGCTATTGCAGTATTGGAAATGAGTGACCTCGAAGTCAGCAGGTTGGGCAACTGTCCATCTGCGACTGCGACAGATGTGCGACGAAAAGAAACTCGTGGCTGACGATTAGCAGAGAAAGTACTCGGAGTCCATTTTGCTTTGTGTAGTTGTACGCCATGGTTCGCGAAGCTGCTTTGCATCGACACCTCTCTCTCTTCACCTTTGGATAACTCTCGTCGCGGCGGCTTGCATTGCAGATCAGTTTGCTGTGACTCGTTCTCAACACATGCGAAGATTAGGAGTTGCACTGGTCCTCACAGCTCCTCACCGTACATCTAGAGAAGAAAGCTGGTTTCTGTCTGTTGCTGCATTGCCAATGTGACCCACTAAACTGCTGAATGGTGATGCCGACTCAGTCACACTGAAGGATGTCTGGGAGGGAGTCATATACAATCTCGGATGATCACGACGCGACATACAGACGAGTTTCTGAAGCGCACCAGAAGCCTACGTATCGTACAGTCGTCTTGCTCTTGAAACTCATCTGCACAGCTTTCGCCGTCTCTGTCGTTCACCGTACAGAAAAATACACACATCATCGGACCGTAGCTGCATTCCGGTCGCTCGCAGGGAAATTCGCCATTGTCGACGCCGTACAGTATCTATACGAGTGAATTGCACAGTCAACACAGCATGACACCGTTATCGTCCCATCCAGAAGCGTCGTGGTGTGTGTAAGAAGATAATGCAGCGTGTGGTGAATGCGTGAGATCTACCAACGGACGTACCTCATCACAGTGCATCGTCTCCATTCACGCAGGGCGACCCCCTACACTTGCATGATCTTGACCTGTCTCCGTGGCATGGTGCTCTGCTCTGCAGCTAAAGGAGGGTGCGCTGCGCGCCATTGCGCTTCCTCGCGGCGTCGCTTCAGCGTTTCTGAGCACCTCCTTCAGTTGTTCCAACACTGACATTATGACGTCCCAACGTGGACAACTATGTGCCAGTTTGCGTCCAATAATGTTTCACAAATACACTGCCACACTATTTTCGAGAATAGGATTCTGCTGCTTATGTACTTGCTCCACACTATTCTGTAAACACTTGTGTGATTCTATAAAACGATAATCAAGTTTAGCCAATTGCCTAAACAAACAGCGCATGAATCTCGAGCACTTACTTCCCGTCATCAGCAATCCAGATGATAACAGCATATTGATACTTTGGTTTGGTACACTTTGGTTGCTTCAACAATGACCAGCACAAGCGCGTCAGAGAGGAATTTCGATGCGATATCGACAACCGTGTCTTCGTCAAAAGACTTCCTCCCTTCGGTTGCTACTGTACACTCGCAGGCAGACAGACAGACAGACAGACGCGTTGTGTCAAGTATTCTGGCGTGATCCCTCTCCATCCTTTAACATGAAGTCTCTCATCAATTCAGTACCGTATCCTCAGCGATCTCACAGGCATGGCAACTTTGGTGAACTTGAAGTGGGCACGTATGGAAAGATTACTCGGAGCACCGTAATTGGTAGTACAAGTATGACTGCATGTCAGCCGAAGAGCAGCAAGCCACGGGGCGCAATCGTATCTCTTGTGTGCAATAGGAAGCACGCTCTCCGGTGGAGTCGAAGGTACTGTCAGACTGAGGCCCCAGATCTTTTGTGATCCCCTACTGTAGAAACGCTTGCAGCCTGCGGGTTGTAGAGTCCATGGTGTGGACCCAATGAGCCTTTCTCGATCTTGCCAGTGTTGCAAACAGACCTCATGGTGCACCTCTGTGGTCCAAACGGGAAATCTGGGTTACATCAGTCAGAAGTGGATGACCACCTTTCATAAATAATACACTTGTCAAATCGATCAGACTGAGGTGATTACAATAGCAAAAACCATTACAGCAATAAATACCCTCTCAAATTCGAATATTGGCTACATCGGATTAGAGGGTACGATCGAAACAGCAAAACCCACTGAGCCCCATCCCCCCTCCACCAGTCGAGGTTGAGTTCAGAATTTAATATAATCGTTTGTATGCTTCAATCTGATCCCTACGACCGTTTCGCTTCGTATTTTTCAACTTGACGAACTGAACTTTCGCCCACAAAGTCCCACGTGACAGCTCAACAAACCCCTCGTCTATGCGTGTCGACCAGAGCTTTTTCATTCGGCTGCGCTTGCAAATGGCCAAGTGCGCCATCTGGTCCCCTCAATCAGACCTCTGCACCCCAGCTCCCAGTCAGTTCAGGCTCAAGAGCCCACGAACTCCCGCCCAGATCCCACCTCTGCCGTGGTTATGGAGTCGACAGTCCAACCAGCTCCACAATCATTATTGGCACCGTGGACTGTGAGCGTAATGTTACCAGCACAGCACGCCTGTCACTGGGCGAGTGAGCTCGTGGGAAAACCTCACTCCGATAAGATCATGCCATCACCATTTGCCTGTGATTGCCAGTGAGCGGCTCTGAGGGAAAGAAAGCCCACACAAGAGACTGAGGTCTCAGATTCTCTCAGTTCATTCCTCAACTTGCAGAGTTCCAAGTACGTCTTCACCTCAGTATTGCTCCAAGTCAACGATGGTCGCTGTCCTCCCTGCCATCACCGTCAAGAAGGCAGAAGCCAACCAGCGCAACGGCCTGCTCAAGAAGGCGCTCACCGGCACGTTCGGCGTCGCGTGCGCTGTAGCCGTCGCGATCGGCATCTTCGGAACCCACAGCAAGCACTTCCAGCACGACAACGAGCGTATCCTGCAGGAGATCGCGCAGGCCAAGGGTATTCACGTGACGTTCACGCCCAAGACCGGCTCGGCGAACGCACCCAGCGGGCTCTCAATCGACGGCTACTTGTTCCCAAAGACTGCCGAGAACTCGTCCGCTCTCTCGTTCGATGGCCGTCTCTCGTACCTGCACCTAGGCAACCAGTACAACTTCACGATGGTGGACAGCCGCGGCTACGTGACGATCGAGAACGAAGCGACCGGCAAGATCACCCGCAACGAGTGTCTAGTTCGCGATAACATCCCGCCAGTGGCCACCATCACGGACGCGCTGCTCACTGCGCGCGTCATCGACGACGTCACGAGCTTCGACGTACCCTGCACGGACGGCAAGCTCGTCGAGTTCGTGTTTGCCGACGAGCCGTACGTGTTCTGCTCGAAAGCCGGCGCGTCGCTCGACAAGGTTCATGGCGAGGACCTGGAGGCGTCGATCGAGATCCTGAAGGACAACAGCGAGGACTTCCCGTCGCTCGAGTCGCTCACCCGCCCAGAGGGCAAGTCGATCAGCGATTGTGGACTCTTGGTAGATGCGTCTCCAGTTACCACTGAAGTTGGCGCTGGCACTGTGACGTCAGGTCGCAAGCTTGTCGAGAAGACCCTGCAGCGCGCCAAGGACGCTGTGGACGTCATGACCGGCACTGCGCGCCGCAGTTTGGCTGACGTGTCGGACTGCAGCTGCAAGGACGGTCTCAAGACCTGTCTGATCGTGCACGGCCTGGGGTACAGCGACGGCAACGTCACTGACACGTTCCCAGACTACTTTGGAGAGATTGAGAAGCAGGCTAAGTGCTGCTCGTCGGTCAAATTCATCCACCTGGACACCAGCAACACTGCCTGGTACGACGACGCGGTGACGACCAAGCTCTGCAAGACCGCGGCGGAAGTGTCCAAGAGCGCGGATATCCAGAACCTCGAGAATATCGCGATCATCGCGCACTCTATGGGCAACATGATCATGTCCTCTGCGCTCATGAAGCAGCAGTGCGGTCTCGCGGCGTCGTCCAAGTGGATTGCGCTCGCCGGTCCGATCTACGGTAGCGCATCGTCGTCCAGCGCGGTGTCGCTCTTCTCGAGCCTGCCAAAGTCCATTCAGAGCACACTGTGCACGGACAACCCAAGCACGAAGCTCGACAACCCGATCGTGGAGCTGCTGTATCACTACGGTCTCTGCCCGACGATGGTGTCGATCCGCTCGATCGGCGCAATGGGCGCCAAGGTGCTCCCAGAGGGCGTCGATGCGCTCTACGTCAAGTCCGGAGAGACCTACGCCAAGCACGTGAGCTCCAACATGTGTGGCGTGAGTTTCACCGGTCTGCTCTCCAGCGACTCGGCGACATTGACCGCGTTGGGTCTGGTGTCGGGCCACCCGTCACTCGAGAACGACGGCCAAGTGGACTTCAGCAGCTGCCACGCCACGCTCCCAACCTCGCTCTACTCGACGTCCTGGGACGGCGGAAAGTATTACAAGGCGAGCATCAACCACTTGGACGCGACGTTCCGCCACGGCGACGGCTGGTGGGGCAAGGACCGCAAGCCGATCAAGTGGTTCAACTGCCAGTTCTAAGAAAGTCGAAGAAGAGCAAGTGAATATTGACCAGTGAGCAGTTTTGAGTGAGCCTCTATCCCTCGACCAGGAATGGAACGGGCAAAGGCTGTAGAGGAGTTGTTTCTCGTCCCAATGAACAGATCAGGTGCCTAAGGTCATGATCGTTGAATGAGCTGCTGATCGCTGGCCGTAGAAGTTGATGGAGCTGTGTAGATGAAGAGCTGGAAGAACAAGAAACCATTGCAATCGTCCACAGGTCAAGAGATTTGAGCTAAAGGGCCAATTGAACCTTCCGCGTGCTGTTTACGCGCTTCAAGGGATGGCAACGGGCAAAGCCTGAAGTGAGCTCCCCGAGAAAGGGCCGGTTTGAGGAGCAAATTTTTGTTCAAATACCTTTTTATAAATAAAAGACCTTCAAGAACAATTTAACATTTGTATTTACATTTAAATACCTTTATAATATAACTAAATAGAAACATACGCATTATGCGAGACGGATTTGATTGGCTTTGGTCTGACTATCACGACAGATTCTCCATCTGTGACGTGTGCAGACGATGAACAAGTGTGAGACCAGCAGGCGTTTGCTAATGATTGCCCAGCCAAGTCCAGCAGCCCAGCTGGGGTTCTTGTTTTACAGATGGCTTCTCACACACAAAAACTACACGACGTTCAACTCTCTCGTCTCGCACTGCAATCACGCAATGCATTGCAGCATTGGTCCTTCCTCCATTCCGTCAGTCCACCCTTCTGGTCCTTCGCGAGGGTGATTTGATTATTGACACAGCAGATCCGCATGGTTTTGCTCATTCTCTCGTTTCAACAATCGATGCCAGAATTGATCACCGATCACTTTCGAATTCACACTGGAGTAGGCGCAAGGTCAAGTCATGACTGGTGTCAAAGAGTGCAGCGCCATGGAAGACTTGGGAGTACCAGCCCCGGACCAGAAACTCCAGACGAGCGGCTCCAAGTCCAAGGTGCTCAAGCGCCTCGGCACATTCGCTGCACTGGTCGTGTGTACCACGAGCGCCGTGATCGCGCTGGTCGGCATGCACGCCGACACGTTCCAGCACGAGAGCGGTCGACTGCTGCAGGAGATCCGCAGCTCCGAGGGCATCCACCTCACGCTCACGCCGAAGCAGAACTCGACGCTCGCGCCGGACGCCATGCTCATCCACGGATACCTTTTCCCGAGACAGCGCCAGAGTACGGATGACAGTGAAAACGGATCGGGCTCAACAACCTCAGCAGCTTCATCAACAAGCGACAGCCTGGAGTTCGACGGCCGCATTTCGTACGAGTTCCTCGACCGCCAGTACAACTTCACGCTGCTGAATGGCCGCGGCTACGTGACCGTGGAGGACCACGCGACAGGGAAGCTGGTGCGCCACGCGTGTCTGCACCCGCGCAACCTGCCTCCGATGCACGAGTTCAGCGCCGCGCTGGCGAACGCGCGCGTGATCGACGATGTGGCGAGCTCCGACGTGGACTGTCGTGACGGCAAGCTGGTGGAGTTCGTGTTCGCCGGCGAGCCATTCGTGTATTGCTACAAGAACAAGAAAAATAACCAGAGGAGCGATGGATCTAAGACATCATCATCATCATCAACTACAAGCTTCGGTTTTGACGCAATCCACAGCGAGAGTATGGCGGTCAGCATCCAGTTCCTGAAGAACATCAGCGACGGGTTCCCGTCCCGAAACTCGCTGCTGCCGCCGTCGAGCGTGAACCTGACCGCATGCGAGCACATCGACGAGTACAATGACTCGGCGGATGATGGTAGTAGCAGTAGCACTAGCAGTACTGACAGCATCTCTTCCCTACTGTCGCCAGTACCGTCTCTCAAGGACACGGTCGGCTCGGTCGTGGCTGCTGCCACCCGGCGCGCGCAGGACGTGGTCGCCGTCGCCACGCAGACCCGCCGTCTCGGCCTCTTCGACAGCTCGGACTGCTCGTGCGAGGGGGGCAAGAAAGCGTGCCTCTTCGTTCACGGCCTGGGCAAGTCCGGCGTCGAGGGCGTGGAGGACGACTACCCAAAGTACTGGGGCGAGATCAAAACCAAGGCCAAGTGCTGCTCGTCCATCAAGTTCATGCGCATGGACACGGTGAACAACCCGTGGCACACCGAGAAGCTGCCGAAGCAGATGTGCGACGCCGCGGTGGCGCTCTCGGGGAGCTCCGGCGACAGGATGGCGATGCAGAACATCGCGCTGATCGGCCACTCGATGGGCAACTTGATCATCGCGTCTGCAGTGATGCGCAACTTGTGTGCGATCGGACCGGGCTCCAAGTGGATCGCGCTGCAGGGACCCGTCATCGGCAGCAAGAGCTCGAACAAGGCGATCAGCGAGTGCAAGACGGACGGCAACATCATTGACAAGACCATCGTCAACGTGCTTTCGGAGTTCAACATCTGCCCCGTCGGAGCGTCGACCCGTTCGCTCACGTACGTGAACAGCGAGATCACGTCCAAGGAGCTCGACGATTTCTACAAACGCGCGCTGTCGGTGTACAAAAAATACGTGACCTCAGGGCTCTGCGGCGTAAACCCGGCGGGCATCACGACGGTCAAGTCAGCTGGGTACGTGCTACTCTCGCTGGTCTCAGGCCACACATCGAAGGAGAACGACGGACTCGTGGAGTTCAACAGCTGCCGAGGGGACATCGAGGCCTCGAGGTTCGGCAAGTCCTGGCGCAAGGACAAGTTCTACAGAGCGAGTCTTAACCACGCGGACGGCGCGATGCGCAACGGCGACGGCTTCTGGGGTGACGACCGCAAGCCCATCAAGTGGTTCAACTGCCAGTTCTAA